>JAODGC010047095.1:0-10929 GCA_027574925.1 Ecitoglossa quadriceps | reverse complement strand
ATTACAGGTACAGTGCAAATATTTAAAATGGCTTAGAGGAAAACGATAGGCAACCAACAGCACCGGTAAAGCAAGAACGCTAGGTAGCAAGTAACGTCGCGATGTGCTTTGGGTTGCCGGGTGATTATAAATAGTTTGGTCAATTATAAACACTCAGCTATATTTACCCAGTTATATCCTAACATATATCACATTATAAATATATTGTTATTGTAAATACACTAAATTAATAACGCTACTAAAATTATTAAAAAAAAACATAAATCCAATTCAATAGACAAGTATGCTATAATTGTATGTAATCTACCAAGATCACTCATAACTTTCGACTATGACATTAAGAACGACAAAACTCAGAATTTCGTTGAATTATTCAATACAGCAACCAAAAAAGTTAATGACTCAATTATTCTTTTACTGCATCAATCTGTGTCAAATATTAGTTATAACTTGAGGACTGAGGATACTTTCACTTTAAATGTTTAAATCATAATTAATTCACCATTCACCAAACAACAAACAATTTAAAAAATATCTGTTTTATGTTTAGAAGACGAAACGTGCGAAAATGAATGAATCCAATTAAATCCTAAATACCAATGCTACGAGCATCTCTTATACGTTTAGAAAACTCGAAAACTCTTGTTCTGCCCTGGTACGTTTCTATCGCATATAAGCCAGGTAGGCACGAATTGTGCCAGGAATTGCCAGGAATTGCCAGGTATTTCAATGCGTCATGCTGCGCTGTTCGATAATGTCAAGCTGTTTGATTTAAAGTGGTTCTAAGGTAATCCTGAAATCCTTATCTATACGACTCCAAGAGCTGACTTTTGAATAAAATTGGAAAAACGTCTAAAACCAAATAGAAATTGAAATACGCGCACATATCGAATCCTATTGTAAATCAATGCGTAATTCCAGTAGTACTTGAAATAACCCTAAATCAAATGCAAAAGTGCTCCAAAGATATGATGATAATGTAGTTATTAACACGAATCTCTTGATCAACAAGTTATAATATACTAGACTCTTGCTTGCTTCATGTTGGCCAATACCAAAGTTATATTTATTGTTTTAACTGGCTCACCACATAAGTACAACAACAATGACAAAACACAAATCCGCATAAATTATAACAAATAAACAGTGTGTCTAATATTACGTAGTCAAGTGAAATATATAAAATGTAACTTGTCTCAAATATTGCAAAATATTCACAGCACGTTCATGTATTCGCATATTTGCATATCTTAATTTGCACTTTAGACGTTCCATATATTCTTGGCTGCAATAAAAATCAGCATAATAAATGTGTCCTCATTTGCGCATCTTGTTGTTTCTACACAATGTTGTTGACGTTGCATTGTTACCATAATTATTATACCATACGCGCACCTTAACCTAAAAGGTTATACAGTTATGTAAAGAGATGAAGATCACTAATACGAAACATTGACAACATCATAACTTCAGAGTAAACGTAAACAAATTAATTATAAGGAACATGAATTAATACCAATGTAGGTTCTGAGAAATCGACGGAGGTAAATTATAAACTCAAGATGATATCGCCAGGTTAACGGTATTAAAATCAAATCAAAATTTCAAGTGAAAGTAGATGAAATATTTACCAAATATACTTCAGGTTTTCAAATAAATTAAATTAAATTTCGGTGCTACTCAAAAACTCGAGTAGTACGTAGATTGATCAAATTTTATGAATCTTATTTTAAAAATCATAAAATGAAATTAGTTGGATAATATGGTATTAGCTAAAGATATTCTATTTAATTTAATACTGTAGTTGTACCTTTCAACAAACTTTATTACTAATATTAAATTGGATAAATTATTAATTGCAAATATATGTGTTAGATGAAAACGATAGGCAACCAATTGCACTGGGAAGGTAACAACGCTAGATGGCGTTGCTCTACCGGATATGTCAAAGAGCAGCATGTGCTTGAAGAGCACACGCCCTAACCAAACTAGTAATTTGCCGCATGTAACGTCATGGTGTATTCGGAGGTGACTGGGTTTTCAGCATAAGACGATTATAAATATTCTAAAAATATGGGAACTATTTAACTATTATTAATAGTTATATTTGACCTGTGTTCTTAAAAACATGAAATTTTTTACATTTGATTAATTTTGATCTGCCAAGTTTGAATTTGCATGTTGTTCTTTCAAACAAAAAAATGATTTTTATTTATTCTAGTAATAATTGGTAAGTAAATATTTCAAGAATAATCGTAGTTTAATAATTATAAATCATTGAATAAACCACATAGAAATTTTGAAAAAAATTTCCTTTCGTATTTCTGACAATCCCATTTCAATTCTTTCTTAATTATCTCTACGCATTAAGATTAAAAGTGTGCTGCAAAAGTTTTGAGGACAGTCTATGAGTGTCTATTTCAAGAAAAGTCTGCACAATTACTTTTCAAAACCAATCTCCCTAAAAATGTTTATGCTAAGGAAGTATAGAAAATAAATTTCGAGTATTACGTATATAGTAATATATGAGAATATATGAAATTCAATGACAAATATTATTCCAGTTTGTAATGCTTTAGTTAGTGATGGATGGATGATCATTCTATATGGAATGTTTGTATACCATCTGACCGTCCGATCAAACGGATATTAATAGTAATCAGCTTGCAGGAAATATGTCATGAGGCTAACACATAAAAAGAAGCAAACATCCGAGGATTTTCGACGTGATTGGAGCACAAATGATATTCGAGGAAACGAGAATAAATATCCACGGATATTGCGAATATAATTCTTATCTAACTGTTGTTAACATTTCATCGATTGTTTATTGGCACGTTGACTCACAAACAACAATAATATTAAACAAACTAATATAATTTAACATGATTTTGTATTTGTGATGTGCATAAATTATTATTTTAAAGTCTCTGTTAACAATATGATGTAGTGGTTTGGTGCAATAATGTTATCTTTGGTTTTAACAAAATTTGCTTAACATACAAGAGCACTAAAGTAGAATAGAATAGAATAGAATATATATATTAATAGAATATTATTTATTATTTTGCATAGCGTACTAAATTTAAGACGTTTCCAACGCTTCCTTTGGAAGATTTTGAATTTGGTTAAAGCCAAGATATGGTTAATTTGCAATATTTTTATATTTCATCCCATATTTAGTATGCTTTAGTTAAGAAAAAATTTAAATTATTAAAATCAAAGCACATCCTAGACAAATTAAAAGATATACTGAATATAAACAAATTAATAATAAATTAAGACAAAAAAACGGTTATATTTTAGTTCTCGACAGTTTCAGTCATTTTCTACTTTTTCTCTATGTAAAGTATTCGACGAATTGACGAGACTTGTAGAAATGGAATTGTTTAAACAATGCTGTTCAAATATTAATTTCATTTTAATAACTGCAACCAGGAGTATGCATTAAATGCCAATTTAATCAGGCAACGTTTCAAATCCACTCGTATGAGGTTAAGTGTAGTATGACACAACAAGTATTCCATTAATATATCACGTTCTTCAGTACATATGCGGTGAATATTTGCTTTGTTAATTACATCGAATACTTATTGTCCCGTGCAGACATTTCAGACCAATTAGTTACATAAAAGAAGGCAAATATAATGAATTAAAATGGTAATGAAAATTAATATTTCATCTGCACTGAAATTCTTTGTTTGGTCATTTAGGAAACAATGAATCAATACCTTTGATTAACATGGTAATAAATAACAATAGATGACATAATGACATCACAAAACTGATCAATCTGTCGATTACTCATTGTTTCAGAGATCAAAGAAATGTATAAGAAATTCTCTTTATTTTTCTACGGACATATAAATAAAATGTAATTATTTAAAACTAATGCATGTTGTATAGAATATTTTTTCCATCGGCTTACATGCATGGGTAACACAGTTCAATCACACCCAACTACATCTAAGTATAAGATGATTATGATAAGTAACATTACTTACCAATGTATTTCACTATATTCAACATAATAAATTGGTGAGATCATGCAATAATTTATAATTATGTGTTCGTGATTACTCAATTACAGATTGCATGCGAGGTAAACTTAGATATAATTAAATGAGCTCGAATATTTGCAAAGTTTATTTCACCTTTTTGCATTTGCATTATAATTATAAATTTATCAATACTAATTAACTACATCATATATGTGATTGATTGTGAATAATTTTGAATATGTATCATTAATGTAAATTGTAAAAAAGATGTAAAATAGTAGCAAACTATATTAGTTATCCCATCAATTAATAGTTACACATATATTTTATAAAATAAATATTAACTCTTCTTACATTTATATATTTCTTATTTGAGCTCTTCCATTCTAATTGCGACATTAATAAACATTATTTAAAAATAACTTACCGTTTTCAATTATGGCATAGAAAAGACATGTAATCGTGAGTAGCGCATAATGTTGGAATGTGTGCATGTTGCTGCCATGAACAAGCTGTAGGCAGTGAAGACGAGGCGATGCAGAATCCTCTAATAGAATGGTCTAATTGAGGAACATATTTTGAAGAATAGTATTCTATTTTCCGGAAGAAGCTAAAACAAATACATAAGAATTAAAGTAAATAAATTGAGAATAATAACAAAGTAGTATGATTAGTATGATTGTTTTTTCTCTTAGTTTTCATGTTTGTCACTATGCACATCTGGAATTTAGTAATCGACGAATATTTTTTTTATAGATTTTACTTCTTTGACCTTTTTACTTAGTCCGTGTTTACAATTATTGTGCACTTTATAAGTCGAGATGGAAATTACCCAAATCCAAATGCAATAATTAATCAATTAAATATGGTTATAATGTAATTTTTACAATTCATATTGCATATGATAACAATTAGTACTTGAATATACATTTAATTGATGAAGTTATTTTTACCATTATTACCCTAACCAAACTTAACAAATAGTTGTGATGGTATACTTAATTACAACCATGTCAAGATTAGATTTATGCTTGGTTTCTTTCATTTCAGAAATAAAAATTGAACACAATATTTGAAGTAAATGTAATTTTTCTCAATTAAAATATTTCGGTATAATTCGTATTTAACAAAGTAGTTAGCTGTCAGTTTATGTTGCAATCTAATTAACAAGTATAATGTTTCAAACACAAATTTTGTGATTTGTTAATTTTACACTAAAGCATTACGAAATTTATCATAAATTATTCCGAGAGCGTCTAAGTTCAACTCAAGCGAAAACTAATGCAAAATATCCGAAATGGTACTAATGACATTCATTCATTTTTAATATGAAAAGTTGTAAGAGTTTAACTTGGCATTGTCGGTAAGTTTTTTGACATTTTCCAATTTACTCTAAATATAGCTTCAGAAAGAATTCTCTAAATCTAAAGCTCATCTTATTTCCAATTCAAAATTAAATTTATAAAAATGTTTTAGAAAACAGTACGTTTTACTAATTTGCCTTTTCGAACATTTCACTTTTAAACCTTTAAACAAAATCTAAATCGATATGTGGTTCGGCAAGTTGAACATTCACTCTCTAATTTTAATCGATTGGTAGGCACTAAGATTAAGTGAAAATAATCAGCATTCATTAATAATTAACACATTTCCAGTCATTCTTTAAAACATATGTGTAATTAAAATTTCACTTAATATTATAGCCATTGCCAAAGACCAATATAAACAATTATTTAATCAATTACCAGTTAAGTGCATACCAAGTGGATTCTAACCAAAAAAAGAGTGCACATGTTGCTTTTTATATTCAGAGCAATGATATGGTATTACATTTATTTTGTATTTTTTTCACTGGCCTCTTGCCAAGTAGAAATAAAAAAGAAAGTTGTTATTGTCATTTGTCTTTGACTTTGCCTTGGTTTGTCGTCCGGCAAGCTTCAAGCGACTTTCTCAACATTTCAAAATGTTATTTCAACATTTCAACTTGATTTCATCGCCATATTTGCAAAGTTTACTACCTAACAAACTTACGTAGTGATTGATATTTTCAACTATTTTCTTTTTTGGAAATTTATTTGGCTACTTCCTTAATTGCAATAAATTCTTTATGTTTGTACGGTACAATAAAGATTTCCCTTTTTCTTTTCAACTTAATTATACCTAGCTAACTTCCTGATTTTATTTTTACATTCGTATAGTATATTTCCGGAAGTTGAGAGTGGTGAAACGATAGACGATGCAATTATATAGCCTTAAGATATATCATTGATCATAACAACTGACTATATCGCTGAGTACTATTTTCAGAATCGAAAGCGATTTAATGAAAGATATTAGTAAAGCGTAATATACACTATTTATATATCCAAGCTACTTTCAACTATACTATGCTAGAAATTTCAAGACCATGTTAACTGAATCTGTCAAAGAAATTTCGATTTTATTACAAAAATTTGTAACTTAGTAATTAATGATGGATTATGAATAGATCTGAAGAGGAAGCAACCATCTGCCAAATTGGTTACCAGAAAAAAATACTAGAAAAAATTATTTGCAAAATAAAATGACAATCAAATTAATATAATCTTCTATTCTTCAACTTATCAAAGATTTAAACGTTGCATTGTTACTCAAATTTATTTCGTTGCAGAATTGCTAATAAGAATTATACGTTGGCATACCAATAAATTCTTGTATATTTACAAACATATATATTATAAGTGATATCTTAATGTTAACAAAATTATAGGTAGTTTATTACTATTTTAATGTTTATTGCTTCTTCAAAAAGAAACAACATATATACGTACGTTAATTATTAATTTGTATTACTTGTTTTCAACATAAATTTTTTATTTGTTTGCTATAAATATCTAAGTAAAAAGATCGGATTCACTTTTATTCTCGAAGAAATATTGCACTTTAAAGAAAAACAAGTCACTGGACTTCTTGAAAAAGAAACGAGTTGTAAATGTCTTTTAAGCCTTTACACGCACCATTCCTATCGACTCAGTAAAAGCAAAGTGAATGTCACTTATTTATGACTGCTGAAAATGTTGATAGTGCTTGAGTCCATGAATCCTAATACAATCTGGTAATATATCAACATGTATACTCATTTCGAAATGCACTCTCTCATTCGTACTAGTTAGAGTGTTAAGTTCTATGTACGAGAAAATCTGCAATTTATGATATTGCGATACAATGCATACGAGAAGAATTACATTGAGAGATTTTCCACAAGTATTAACAAATTACTCGAAATGATGTATATTTCTAATTCAAATTTTTTAATGTAATTTTGATATCTGTCTTGTTTTTCTTTTCAATTCCCACCATCACAATAACTTTATGATTGTCAGGGTAGTGATTGGTACTTTGCAATTGCATATGGTTAAGTAACAAATAAATCAAATGGATTAACGTATTATGTTGAAACGCTGCAACGAGGAGGTACTAATTAATGGCGATTGCGAGATATTAAAAGAACCGCAATCTACATGCATGTTGATTAAATCGATTAAAGCAACGATTATGTTACAATTACATTTGCGACATGCAATATGACCATTCACACAAGTGAGCCACAAGCTGGTGGCCTGACTGCCATGATTGTTTGCTGATTTACACAAAACGCTCTCAACCTTGACTATTTTCCGCACGCACCTCCAGTCGTAAAGCAATTACCTATCATTGTTATAATCCAATAATAAGAATTGCTTTTGAAACACACCTATAATTGTAGAAAGTAAGGAAGGTGTTATTAAAAAATACCTTGGTTTTAAGCATCTTTACATATATATTTCCTACTTTATATAAATTACTGTGCGTATTAATAAAATATAATAAAAGAAAAACTACGACATTGCGAAGAAGCATATTCTTGTTTATTATATTGCATAATGTGCGATAATATAAGAATGCTGTCAGTTGCAGGTCTACAATCTCTTAGGCTGTGCAATACGAGGTCACACATCAACTTTCAACTGTTTATATTTATTCACCTTCATTTAAAATCACCTACAATGAACATCTGGTTCACAAGCTAACCTTAAAATACTTAGGATAAGTTCAGGTGGAAAATATCACACGCGATATGTCATGTGAATTTGTATTGCCGACTTTTACAATGATCAGTATCATCTAAGAATATTATATTTGTGTATTTGAGAATGCTGTTTGTTGAACTTAATGCCAATTTAGATCAATTTGTTTCAAATACATACTTTCACTTTGAAACAAGCAATTAATTTCAGAAAATTATAATAAAACATTAAAGATTTATGAATAGATCTGAAGAAGAAGCAACACACTGCTAAATTGGTTGCCAGAAAAAAAAGCATTACAGAAGTTATTTATTATTTTATTGTCATTTTCAAAGAAAAAATCTTACTACAAAAAATTATTTGCAAAATACAATAAATAAACTAAAAGAAAACAATTGACTTTCGTAGGCATTTGAAAATAGAAATTTTATCAAACGATATGCTATGCACTGCATGGAATAGAAAAAAATTTGGAAATGGTTCTATTGTATTAAATCATTCATAGCACATATTTTCATTATCTACACTATTGCCAAATTATACCCTTGCCATCATTTATAATGCAGACGTTATTGTTGGTCGCTTTTAATTTATAATTCATCTGCATAATTCATTAAAGTCTACCATAGTATACCAACATCTAACAAAATACTTAAAGTCCTTAGAAAGGGTATTAAACTGTTGCAAAGTGTAGTAAAGCCAACAAAAGTTCTAAAGATGAAGTGACACAAACAAATTTTCGCAAGCCTGTTGCTTCATGTATAACCTACGCAATGGCATGTTCTCCATTACACAAAGTTTTAGTGTTTATATTTACACGTTTAAGAACGATTAATTAGAGTGCTATTTATTATTCTTAGAACGGCGTCATGGATTTATGCTTTGATAATGTAAATAGTAGTTCCCTGGGGAAGATGGAATAAATTTGAGTAGCTATATTATCATTCTTATCCATTTTGTACACGTATGCTACCCCCACTCTTGCCACTGTCCGTTCGCTAAACGTTTGCTTAGGAAGCTGCAGACTTCCCTTTTAGCTTTGGCCACAATGTTCCCAATGGAGGCGCTACAGAAGCGGTTAAGTACTGAACCTAAGGGACCTAGCAAATTTAGCATTGTCTAACATTCTATTTAATTATTTATTATCCTCCAATAAACTTTGAACAGATAACCTAATTTCTTTTTGATTGGAAACAACCGATTGCCTACTCTGTACCACTTGTTAAATCTTCCCTAATCCAAATTGCAATTTTATTACAATATTGTTAGTGGTTTAGAATTCTATAAATGACAATTATTTATGCAATTTATTCAAGCTAATTGCAATCCAGGTAATAACTGGCAATCTTATTTTTGGCAATTGTGGTGTTGAAGCATATTGGCAGTTCTATCAAAATGAGCACAACAATATAACAATATTATCCTTGGCAAAACAATTTAAAAAATAACTTTTAATTACTTTTTTTACAATAAAAATATAAGCAAAAAATAAAAACAAAATAATTGAGATATTTAAAATATTCCATATTTTCTAATTAGAAATATAAATTTAACAACAAATCTTTTAATTTTTTCAAAATGAAGGCGCTACAAAAGCGGTTAAGTACTGAACCTAAGGGACCTAGCAAATTTAGCATTGTCTAACATTCTATTTAATTATTTACTATCCTCCAATAAACTTTGAACAGATAACCTAATTTTTTTTTGATTGGAAACAACCGGTTGCCTACTCTGTACCACTTGTTCCACACCTGTACCACATATCTTCCCTAATCCAAATTGCAATTTTATTACAATATTGCCAGTAGTTTAAAAGTTTATAAATGACGATTATTTATGCAATTTGTTCAAGCTAATTGCAATCCAGGTAATAATTGGCAATCTTATTTTTGGCAATTGTGGTGTTGAAGCATATTGGCAATTCTATCAAAATGAGCACAACAATATAACTGTTCAAATTTTTATAAAATATGTCATTTTAAGTATATTTAGTAAGCAAATATGATTCTTTTATTCTTTCGCAAATTCTCAAAATTCCATTAAACTTGAACATTCTAACATTACACAAAATATTATGACAAAGTATATGACAAAGGATGTTGTAAACTTGTTATATATTGAAATATTTCAATTAGATTATTATAAGTAACAGCAAATACAATAGTTATCTCTTTGTGAAACCGCAAATGGTTAATGTGGTAATTCTGATTTCACTTGCACCTTCTTTTTCTACACTCATTGGACATGTCATATTAATTTTCTTTGGCTTTACTATGTCAATGTCTTCTAGGTCGTATTTTATAGCCCAAAAAAGTCGCATAAGGTATTTTATTTTTAAAAATACTCTTTCATACAATATTTCAAACATTTGCCAATTCCATTCATGTTTACATTAGTAAATTCAATAATAACATCATAAGACATTAATAGTGTCCAAATCAATAGTAATTTGTATCCAAAGATTTGGTATTAATTTTAAATTTAATTTCGCAATATATGGCAACATTCACGCCACATAATTTACGTGGCACTGAATATTAAATACACCAAACAAATAAAGATGTTGCATCCTAAGAATAGAAAAGGTTTGTTGTTAAATTCATATTTCTATTTAGAAAATATGGAACATTTCACCTATCTCAATTATTTCGTTTTTATTTTTTGTTTATATTTTTACTGTGAAAAAAAGTAATTAAACGTTATTTTTTAAATTGTTTTGACAAGGATAATATTGCAATATTGTTGTGCTCATTTTGATAGAATTGGCAATATGCTTCAACACCACAATTGCCAAAAATAAGATTACCAATTATTACCTGGATTGCAATTAGCTTGAATAAATTGCATAAATAATTGTCATTTATAAACTTCTAAACTACTAA
>JAODGC010047084.1:17408-28806 GCA_027574925.1 Ecitoglossa quadriceps | reverse complement strand
ATATAAACATAGCACGAAGCGCGTATTCAAACCCGACGATTTAGGGCAATGGGCAGAAGAGAGCAGCTTGATGAAAAACGTCAAAGAATATGGAAACAACAAAATACGCCACTGAACGCAACGCAAGCAGAGCATAAATCGGCTCTGCTTAAATATTTGAAGTTAATCGTCTTTGTGGACCGCAACGGCAAACTGAGATGCTCGCGAGAGCAAAAAGGTATTTATAGCTCGCACCTACTATGTAAGCAACATTAAAACTGAAGTGTACTTTACTTTTTGCAGGTGTACATTTTGCCTTATATGTTGTATTTATACAAACTTACAAAATAATCAGTTCCTTAAACCGGAAGATTTATAAATGACTTTCCGGTTGTGTGACAGTTTTCTTTTTGCATGTTCATTCAAATAAATTGCATGCTATTTGCTTTTTACACTTGTAACGATTTGGAAGTACCTTCTAGAAACACATATAAAAACGCACATTTATCACTATTACCACGTAAATAGCCATCAATGCCGTCATATCATATTCGCAATATTACGTTATGCAAAAACCATTAATCATCATTTCCGCAATACGCGCCACCATGGTGAAATTATTTATCGACGTTTTTGTGCTTATAAGTCTCGTGCGTCGCCAAAGCTTCTTAAGCTTTCCACCGTCCCGGTCCCATGAGGCGCAAGAAATTCCGGTCTCATGTGTTAATGGATTCGTTCTCTCGTCGAGTTACTGTTCTGGCTATAGACATGATTGGTACGTGCAATGCAAACTTATAGATTTCCAATGAGAATGTTCTTATTTGCCTTTGAATTTATTGGAGCTAATTGAATTCATTTTAAGGTTATGGAACACTCAGAAGTGTCACAATTAAATATGGTTAAGTATATTTTTTTAAATTAAAAACTAAGGAATGTAATTAAAGTTCAATTTAGATGTAATATCATCTGGAGCAGTTGACAACTATAACAATGTAAAGTTTCAACGAGAAGCTCTGTTTGCGATCGTAACGAAGCAAGTTTTTACATCAAGTTTTATACCCTACAGCTAGCTATCTTTATGACTATTTATCTAGGTCTTATGTTAATACAACATATTTACCGCTGAGGAAAGCGATTGGTAAAAACACAAATAATTGTACAATTTTATTTGCTCGTTATTAAGATCAAACTACAAAATTGGAGCAACCAATGTGAAGTTCAAGAAATAATCGACTAGCGAATTAAAAGACAAACTAATTACACCATAGGATATAGAATGAAATTACGAAATGTGATATTAATAATTGTAAGGTTTGTATTTTGCGTTCATTTGTTAAATAAACAACATCAAAAAACATGGAACTGAATAAATTGAAAATAGCTTAAACAAAGTTTCTAGAACTGTTCGTGTCACTTGTGTCTATATGACCGAACACAAACAAATAGATTGGTTTGGCAGTTCTTCCATAAAATGCTACTTACTAAACATAACCTCGATACGCGTCATGTTATGTGCTATCTTTCCGATTTTGCGAGAACTTTCCAACCAACTTTTAAGTAGGTATGGAATAAACAATAACATATTAATTTAAAAGCAAAAGAATATAACAAAAACATATTTTATTGGCTCATTACTGATTCAGTTCATGTGCTGCTTAATATAAACATAACCTTGATACGCGCCAGTAGATGGCAGTTTTTGATTTTGCAAGAACTTTCCAAACAACGCTTAAATAGGTATGTAATGAAGCAATAACTAACCTTTTCAAAAACAAAGGAATATAATAAAGAATATATTTGACTGACTAATTACAGATTCAAATTATTCATAATATTATTGACTTTTAAATTTGTAGCAGTGTCAAGTGTCAAAGTTTACCTAACCTACCTTTGTTTGTTTCATTTTCTATGATGTAAAATTCAAGAAATGCATTCGATAAGTTACGACCAAGGAAATAAAAATACTCCTCCCAGTTTATTGTAAATTGTACCAATTGTCAACGTTTTCTAAGTCAAGCGTGGTAAAAATCTCTTGTCCGCTGGTCCTGAGACTCGAGAGCTTAAATTCTCGTATAGAGGCGCATGATATGCTAGGTTAAGTGCAAGTCTAGATGAAACGAACACCCATCCAGCTAAAGACACCATCCCAGTGAGTTCGGCAGAAACCCGTTAATACTTTAGATGTTGTCTTAGAAGAAGAGCACATAGTGGCATTGAATGATGACGTTAAAAATCCGAATATGTAAAGTAGATTATTTTATTCGAAAACAAGATGACGAAGACGTCTGATGGAGTCTTCTAGATGGGAGGTGCAGTTTGAAAGACTGCAAATTAGTTTGTAGGGTGAGTGGACCGAAACGCTTAAAGTTTGAGAGCTTGATCCCCAGCCAGTTTTTCCAAGGAAATTAATCTTGTTACTTTTAGGATTTGGGAATTTCTGAAAAACCAGCGTATTGGACGAGAGGAAGACCGAGCAAGACGGTTGGGTAAATTAGAGTCCCATATTGGAATTGCGAAGCTCATTATGAATGCCGTGAAAACACGTAGTTTTAATTGGCTGGTAACCAAATAACGATTGTAATTTGCAGTATGATGCGAGCTAAGAAAATCTCTTGTCGACACAAACAAATACAAAAGTATTTGACGGTATGAGCATATTGTTACCCATGTCAGTCATACACAAACACCGTACTCGAGCATTAACCGTCTGGTATTTGGACAATTTGTTCGGAAAGCTCCCAACAGAGACGTTGACAGGATTTGAAGTGACTGAGTGAACAACCGAAGTAGTGCAATTAATTAAGCAAATTGTATGAATTGACATTTTAAAATAAGAGCTTACTTATAATTCAAAAAAAAAAAAAGATCAGACGCCATCCAAGTAGAATATTTTCTAATTTGCTTATTTGTGTTAGACAGCAACATGTACATTAAGTATTTGTACTGTATTAGTTTGGATCATATAATTAATAGTGACATTAATAATTGTGACTGTTAATAATTAGGAATGTCTTCAATAAGTCATTCAATTTGGCAAAATGTAGAAAACTGTACGAATGGGATGTTTTGCTGTTGATGAACGCACGCGCTGCACACAATTCACTTGGTCTAGATTGGTTTAATCAACATTAATGGGCGATGATTAAACATTAGTAATTAATGATATACACAAAGAGTGTACGCTTGGTTGGTATAAAACGAGCGCGTTGTTCATACTTCATCCCTGCGAATCGTAATTTTAGAGTGTCGCTAGTATTATGCGGATCACATTTGGCTTTTGTTGACTTTTTGGATTATAATCTGTTTGTTGTTGCAAATATAACAGTTCAGTTCGAGTAATATTAATTATAGGATGTAATATATCTTATTAAATTATGACCATTTTACGATAAATATTGATATATTTGTAATTTACATTGGCAAGTATTAAAAAAGCCATAAACGCAGTCAACGTGAATAAACTAAGATCATTTAGTGCACATGCACCGGAAAATTCCCGGGCAGTTTTCCGGCCGAATTTGCCAGTGGTGGCGCTCGAACGCACACCACGCGGTTTGTTTGCGTTCGCCGAACATAATAAATAACAATTGTTTCAATAATTGGGCACTTCATTTTACGGTACAGCGCACTTATCTATCCGCCCAACATGCAGCGGTAGCCGCCTAATGCAACCGCCTTCCAGCACCATCGAGAATCAATGTGACCCCCATGCGCCAGCCTGGAAAACCAAACAATTCATTGCAACACTTGCGCCAACAAAGCGTTCAGCATGCCACAAATTAGTGCTTTGCCTATTAATACGGATTAATTAATTAAGCTCGCTTGCATGCCCAATAATGAAAAGGTGATTTCTTACGTGTGAGCTCTCAAACAAATTATAGTTGTCATTTCCAAGCGATATGAATCGATTTGTTTGCTTATATTTATTATGGCTTTGTTGTTAAACTCCAAGATGCCAATTTATTTTTGGAGAGCTTTCTGCAAAGGCAATATTGCTCTGCATTGTGACCAAACAGGTTCGAGTATAAATAATAACAATTGTCGTTGATACAAATGTTGAGAGACTATGTTGGTAGGTCTTCCTCTTGGTACACAAACAACAGCACAGCACAACTATGTATAACCTCATGTCATCATGAGATATTTCAAGAGATGATACATATTTGATAAGAGAAAATAAATATCTCGTTGATGTGAAATAAGTAAAATGTTGTTTGTAGTCAACATAAGATTTATTATTAATAAGAATAGACATCTGATTTTTTTTGGACGGAAAGTTATACAATATTACTGTATAAAATAAATAAACAATGAAGGTTTATCTTCATTGTTTGATATTCATTGTATTAAGGTAACATTAATGTTCTTCTTTGGTTTGATTAGTTCGATTTCTGATTAATTTATATAACCAGTGATCAATGGGGAGGGTGTTGTGGGTTATTTCTTAGTCGGAAGATGGGTATTTTGAAGATTAAAGAATTAAATTATTAGGCTCGACTTGAGAATAATTTGAAAGTGCGATTGGGAATGTTTATTGTGCAGTTTTGGTTTTTTTTTTACTTTACGTTTCTAGATGTCTACTTGAGTAATTTTCAAATTGGTTTGCTCATCTCTGGTTTGTATACTATCACCAAACAGTTACCTACGTTTTGTATCACTGGTCACTATCAGGCTTTAAGTTAACTTTTAATTTAAAGTTATTTTAATTGTTGATCTTGGTCACTATAAGGTTGATTTGTATTGCAGTAAGATGACATTTGACATTTACGTAACATTTAAGGTTATAACATCGTTTTCGGCATGAGACGTTCTTCACTGCAATTGTTTGAATTTTTTTGTTGCTTAATTTATACAATTAGGGGCTAGTAGTGCGGGATATGTTGGGGGATGGATATTTTGCGGTTTATGGTGTTACGATAATAACCGTGGTGGTTTAAAGATTTTGAATTGGAATTGGATGTGGGATTAGGTATGTCCATTGAGCAAGTATTTACTTATTGCTATGAATATGTAAAATTAACTCATAAAGACAAATATGCCAGATACGATTTTAATTGGATATATAAAGCAGACACGTAGCACTAAATTTTGATCTCGCTTAGATGTACAGGACGTATTAAAAGTCTTGATTGCTATTGAAATTGGTCTGCTTCTTGCATCGAGTTCCACCTCTTTAGACTTCTTTAACATTTATAACCAATATGATATATTAAAACCTAAGAAAATGTAATAAATTCTTTATTCAGTTACTTCTGTAAATAATTATAAATTTGAGGTTAAGTTAACAATTGACTGAAGCAATGAGAACCATTTACCCTAATTGATTTAGGAGATTAACTTAGGTGGTATATCGTATTTTTTTGGCAGTCAAACCCTGCATAGCTTATTTCCTAGAAAGAGGTTATGGAGATTTGAAAAAAACTTATTTAGTTATTACACATAGCTAGCTTTCATAACCATACTAACGTGACCCATTAGTTTGGTTAGGTTGACTTGTCTTGTCTTGACTTGTCGGAATCATAACCAATTTTGTTTTATTCAAAGCAGGGTAACCAAAGTAACTACTTATTTTATATATTAATCCGAACAATTTCTGACAAGTGGCAAATTTTAAACTGTTCGATCAAAATATTTATTGTGCACTATTTTTAGGCAAGATGAAAAAATCCCTCTCATCTACGTCAATTGCAAACCCTAAAAGCCAAAGATTACTGGAGAAGCTCGAGTCGATAAACATCATTCCTAGTCCTGAAGTTCTAGGACTGGAAGACTATGCCGAAATTGAACTTAAATACCTTCTTGGAAATCTGATGAGTCCTGAAGATTTCAAGCAAATTGAACGTTTCGAAGAAGAATCAACATTTGATGGCTCCTCATTGCCGATGGACGACGACACGATCCTTCAACGCTTTAGTCGATTTTCTTTGATGTCGTCCGATGATAAGCTTCGATCAAACACGTTAAATAATATTATCAAGGGGGAAAAGTTGCGAACTAGTCTAGACCAGCAGAACCGTCGTAGTCTAGTAAAGAAACCCAGCATTTCATTGCCGCGATATAACTACAAGCGTACCATTCAAGCATTCAGGCGTATTAAGCATCGTTTGGAGAATATTCGCCAGTTTTGTCCTTCGCTGTATTACTGCCAGGACGACGTGTTTACAATTTGGGGAAACATGATTCCCTACGGATCCAAATTGTTCAAATGTGAAGCAAAGGTGGTGTGATATATGCTAGTAAATAATTTTAGGCTGAAACATCTTCTCTTCTCTGGTATGTGTTCCAAGTGTTTAAAATTGTATTATCGTGCAGAGTGTTGGTGATTTGTTTCTCATTTTTGCTTTACTTCCTCCAGTCCATCTTTTTCCGCTTGCGTTGAAAGTTGATGACTGTTTGCAAGTTAGTTTATAAGCAAAATAAGCTGTGCGTTGTGAAATCCGCGCGTAAATAAGATGATTGCAAATTAACGAAAGCTGAAACGGGTGGCAATAGTGTGCGAATTTCATGCTGCTTGGATGCTGTACGATGTGGCGCTTTTCAAACAGCTCCTTGCGCTAACTTTAAACATCTTATCAAATTATTTTGTTTACTAATTATTATAAGAGAAACTTTGCTGGCGCTTTGGAAGTAGGCGGCCGTGCAGTGTGAGTCGAACAATGAATTGATGCAAAAGATGTGTCTTTGCAAAAGTTGTGATGCTGCAGTTTCTTGTGCGCTTCGAACAAACAGAACTCTCTTCAACGCAGAGTTTTCATCCAGTAATTCCATACATCACACAAATTACTTTTCGATGAGCTTTTTATTACAACCATTTTACTTTATAACAAAGATTTCCGATGCTTTGTATAATTTATTTTTAATTATAATTTACGTGGCACAACGGGCTTAATTTGCATTTGAAAATTATGAAATAATTTCATTATGCTGCAAATACATAATTTGCATTAATTAAATGTATTTTGGGTCTAGTGCTGGATGCGTCTGATACCAAAAAAAAATTGATTATATTCATGTATAATTCGATGACATTCCAAAATCTGAAACAATGTTAGCTAATTTGCTAGCACCTGGATGAACCACATAAAGTAGCATAATTTCTAATCCATTTAGTACTAACCAGATTAACTACATTACAAGCTGTCTCAGTAGCTTGTAACCTTTAGTCGTTTTACCCCCTCCCTTGAACTAAACAACTGAAGGTAATGTAAAAATATATAAATATTGAAAATCTTTGCAATAAACACCAAACACATTTCTTAAGCAAACTTAAAAGTTGTAATTTTTAACACTACTTCAATATGTTGCCCAGTTCTTTGTTGATGGAATTGTACGATCAACAAATCACCAACGAAGGTATATAGTAGTTTAGTAAAACATTTTTTTGCATCATGCTGACATGAGAATATAACTATATATTATTTCCAGATTTTGAAAGAATGCTGATTATTCCCGATGGTGGTGATTTCACCTACGATCCTTACAAACCAATTAAATCATTCTCATTTCCTTCTTCATCTTTCCGCACCGTTCCACCGCCTGCAATTACATCACCAAGCACAATTCTGCAAGATGCAGTCGCTGAAGAAAATGACGAGAATGTTTCATCGCTGACTTCAAATATTAGCGATGATGTGCAATCATCATCGTCCACCGAGCCAGCGACCTCCACCGAGTCGGTGTCTTACTGGCAGGATTTGGAAATATACTCGACTTCTTCTTCGGACGAGGAAAATAGACCAACGTCGAATTTGTCATGGACGTCTTTGGATAACAACAAGCAATGCTTCAAGAATAATGCTAGGAATTATGGGCGATACAAATGTATGCATCAATCCCAAATCAGTTATATTCATGGTATGCTAGATATTAATAATAATTCAATTTTCAGCTTACGACGTGAAGTCCAAGTATTGTTCATTTTGTTTTCATAACCGAGAAAAGGAGAATGTTTATACCTCACATGCATTGAGAGACGACGCTAATAATATCACGTGTCCTGCATTGTTTGAAGTGGTTTGTCGTTATTGCGGAGCAACTGGTACCGAAGCACACACCCCGAAATATTGCCCAAACAGGAAACAAAAGGAGGATTTATTAACCTATCTGAAGAAGTAGTACGACCTGAGCAATTATTTTTTTTATTTTATAATATGACATTATATGTATGTATTTGATACTCTGTAGAAATTTTTTACATCAATATATTGCTAGCTTTATTCAGATTATTTCGAGATTATATTTTTGGAAAAGAGGGATGAAGTTTTTTCTTATATTCACTGCATTATGTATAATGACTAGTGCAATGGTGACCATTTAACAACTTAAATTAATAACATCGCCTTACAGGAACTTTGGTGGTATGTCAGGGGTAATGTCCTCGTAACTTCTTTTCATGCAATGATATCACATGTTCATAGTGCTACTTCTTCAATAACCTCACTACTATGACTTACAAAAGCAAAACACTGCCCGGGCAGCAAAGTTTTTATTTTGATTTATATCATAATAATATTCGAAAAATTGATGAAGCATTACTATATAATAATAGATAAAAATATGTTTCCAACATACTCTTCCAAAGTGATGAAAATGCTTGGAGATTAGCATTCAGCCGAAATTTAGCAGAGTGTATCACGTGTCCAAGTATCTCGTACTGCTATTTCCTTCATATATCTTCGTCAATTGTTTAACTAGTATTGTGTTATGTAATACCTATTTCACGTCATGTCATATCTTCACTGCCGTATTTTGACAGTCACGAAGAACAGAGTCACTGCATCCCACAGTTCGTGCACAATTTTGGAAGCCACTGAACGAAGCTGAATCAAACGCCAAGCGCTACAGTTTTTTTGGAAAATTATGCTTCGACTAACTTTAGTGAAAAACATAATATAATTTTATAATCTTCTTCCAGAGCTTTCTGGTAATTTTCTGGGATAACCTCAAATATTCAGTAAGTATCAATGTAAACTTATCTCAATACAATGTAGATCAGTCTTGTGGTGGTCAACCTTAAAAGTTCAAATAACAAATGTTAACTTAAAAGCCATTAAAGCTTAATAATGAATGGTGATAGAGAAGATAGAAATTTTTGTATGGTGGTAGTATTTAGGGATGAGCAACATCCGGCTCGTTAAATATGTTTAATGCGGCACCTTAAACAATTTTAAAATTGAATTTATTTTATCGACGTTCTCCCATCAATATATTGCTATAAAATGATTTATAATGAAATAGTAAGTTACCAAATCAAAATTTTTTTGGGGGAAGTTTGTGCTTGTTGTGTGTTTTATTAATAATATTTTTATAAATCAGATAGACCTTGAGAAATTTCTTTTTTAAACGAAAAATACAAATCAAATGATGACCACCAATTACGTGATGTACAATTAGAAAGCTAGCAATGCCAAATTTATCATTAAAAAGTTCAGGTAAATTCGTTTGAAATCTTTACTTCCCTAAAAATGTTATATTTTTTCTCTAATGCATATTATAAATTCTTGTTAATGTTTAAAAAGAGTTACCTTATCTGCGGCCCACAATAAACTTGAAAGATTTAAACTGGTTCGTTGATTAAAAAGGTTGCTCAACTCTCATCTAGACAACTGTGTTATTTTACAACAAGGCGTATTACAATAGAAAACAATTGCTTATTAATTTTTTTCGAAAATTTCAAGTTGGCTTGGAGCCGTGCAATGCATGTTTTGTCTGCAAGTTAATTGATCGTGTCGATTGTAGAAACTGGAAACATCTAGAAGTGTATTTGAGCTTAATACGGTTTAGAACAATTACTTCTGTGATCTGAACTGCAAAATATTTACAACTTTAATGTTGTTTTCCTTTATGGCCGTCTAGACAGCATGAAAACAATTGATAAATAAGCACCTATCGTGTTACCTGATATCACAGTGGGCATTTTGGTCATCTTTCAAAACAAGATATTTGGATTAGATCTAATTGTGTATAATGTATAGATAATAAGATTTAGTCTAAGTTTAAGTGCATTACCCTTTCCATTACTCCCTGCGTTCATCATTTTCTAACACCTCGTCCAATATAGGGTATATAGTAATCTCTCACTAGTAAACTAAAACATTCCGAAATCACATGTTGAGTTGGAATTGGAAGGTAAATTTTGATTCTTCCAAAAACCATGTTGCCAAGTTCACTATTGATAGAATTATTCGACAAACAAATAACCTGCGATGGTAAGTTACAATTTCGATACGTTTTACTTGTGGCATTAACACATGTATTTACTGATTTTTTGACTTCAGAATTTGAAGAAATGTCCAGAATCCCTGGCATTGCGGATTCTCTTTGGTACAATACAATAAATGAGAATGCATCTATAATTACCAATAAAAATGATACCATTGAGGCTCTCAGTATTGAAAATCAATCCAATACGTCTGATGATAATTCCTCTACTATTTCGACGTTGTCTTCGCCAACATCTCATTCCGATGAGTCTTTCTGGCAAGATTTGGAGTCGTATTCGTCTCCAAACCCATCCGACGAAGAATGCAATCATAAAACACAGTATCACTCACGGTATTACGCAAGCAAAACGTTTTTACATCACAGTAAAAAATCGTTGAAAACAAAATGTGAGTACAAGCAAGCTTGCAACGACCAAACATGATCCTAATGAATATTATTTGTTGTAGCATATGAAGTGAAGAAATTTTGCTCCTTTTGTTTCAAGAACAATGAGAAAGAATTTGTGTACACCAGTCATGACTTACGAGATGAGGCTAAGAACATTACTTGTCCTGCATTATTTAATGTTGTTTGTCGTTTCTGTGGAGCAACTGGTAGTAATGCGCACACTCCAAAGTTTTGTTCTTATAATAAACGACATTAACTATACGAAATAATTGTGAAAGCCTGTATATTTTGTAAAATTTTCATTTAATGTGTATATAAACAATGCAAAAATATAATAGTATTAAATTGACATTTCCCAGCTTTCATAATTACCAATTACATTTGTAGGCTACAATAAGGAAAACAAAGCAGTTGCTTTTGATGGATAGCGCTCAGACCTCACCATCCCCTGAGCCAACTGATCTTTCTGTCTGCCTCAAGCACCTATTCATTGTTATATTTATAAATTACTCATTTTAGTTTAATTACGCGTGTCGTTGGTTTGTACTTTTTCCAAATTAGGTCAAGCACATACTGAGTTTAAGACGGTGATCAAAGTTGGTGGGCACCTTGGGCTCCATGGCCAAAAGATATCATTCTAGAGAGTTAGGCCTAGAGTGTGATCTGGTATCAGTAGTAAATGGTCTGTCGGATATGAGCCATTTTATCAATACGTCAAAGTGGGAATTTGGTGTAATTAAAATTTTCATAGACGCAAAGTCTATAGGTTAGAGTAAAATTGCTCTGTCAATGTAACCATTTGATTGCG
>JAODGC010047073.1:8494-22909 GCA_027574925.1 Ecitoglossa quadriceps | reverse complement strand
GTCCACTCACCCAACCACCAGTATTTGGTGAGATACTGTGGTTATGTTTGAATAAATTTGTATTTGTTGAGCTCCCAATGCGACACATTCTTAAATATTCAATCGCCGCCGACGACGGTTTGTAACTTTTTGCATATTTAATAACTTTTCACCATGTCAGCTCGTGGAAGTTTCGCCGTCTTGTATGTGCGCTTTTCTTGATGTGTTTACCCTTCCATTTTGCATACACTTGGTGCTTCTATTATACGCCCTGCTTGATGTTATATAAATTAGGAGCTGCTTTCACAGAGAGCGGAAAATGGAGAGGCATCCGACACTGCCCCAATAAGTTCGACGCGGCTTATGTAGGTTACGAGAGTTACGACGAACTTCCGAAATTCAATTAACGACCGTATTATTAGCACTATTATGCGCCACAATGGACAGACTCACACCACTTTTGAGAAGTTTATGGAGAAGTCAAGATTCAACACAATGGAGGCAAGTTGTGAGCAAAAATGGTATTAAATTTGCAACTTTCTGTTTAGCTGCGTGTTGTAAGTTTCCTGTAATTTCGTTAAAGGATCATTTTAGCATTTAGGAGGATGCTTGTTTTTTGCAGGGTGCAGTAGAGAAGTGCTGCTTCACTTGTTACTTTGAAGTAGGCACATTGGATACTTGGAGTGAAAGCAAGCGCGGCTGCGTCTTGAATTCACTATATGCGTCTTTTCGACGGTCTCTTGCAGCAGCCGTCAGGTTGACGGTAAAACTTGGAAAGTTATACCGTTGGAAAACGCTTTTTGGTTTTGTAACATTTCAATGCTTTTTAGTTTTAAAACCCAGAATAACGTTTTGGTTTCGATATAAGTCTAAAAGTGGAAGTTGTCTACATTAGCAACTTTAACGTTGGATTCAAAATAAATTATAGTGGGAATAAGACGTTTTATAAAGTTTCAAATAATTTTTGGTAATTTTTGTAGACATGCAATTTCTAAACTTTTATTTCTAGATGTGATTAAGTTGCAACATTTTATTTACCTTTCATATTATACAACGACTTACGAGTTGCCAGGACACTGCTTCAAATCCTACCAACACCTCTGTTTGAAGCGTTGTAGTTAAAACCGGGGAGAAGTCTGCATCTTTTCGAATAAACTGTCCAGCTACCACACACGGCCAGTAATGCTCAACCTCCCATATGATATCTTAGTTTATAACCGGCATATGGGTACGCTCAGTACGCTCACAGTCATAGACCACAGAAACTAAAGTAGTTTATTTGTTTGGATTGTATTTTGCTCTACTGAGTAAACTAATCTCTTTAAATATTATACAAAACTTGCGATTTTAGGCTTTATAGTACTGCAACCTGTTTAAACTCTCCAAAAGTTTTAAGTAGATTTTACATCCGAATTAAACATTTCTACAAAAAATGTTCTCTAAGTATGTAAATTATTTTTAATTTTGCAATTTTCAAATAATAAATGTTTAATTGTAAAATTAAATTCCAATTTTAATTTTGTATAAATTATTTGTCTTATTAGAAAACTGATTTAACAAGAAACTCTCAATTTTATTTGCGGTTTTATGTTATGTATTTTTAAGGAAAGCATTAGCAAGCAATTAATCATATAATATTCCAACATATTAACCATTCAAAACACAGTTTGCTAAAAATATGGAAAATGAATAACTTTATTTATGAAAGAAATTATTAAGAAAAAAAGGCAAATTTTATTCAAAAACTTTAAAATTAGCATTGAAAATACATACTTTATTAAATCGAAAAGGAAGTGTTTTATCACAGAATCGGCGATTTTTGATGTGTATTAACCGTGTTATTTTATAACTAACACCAACAGTTTAAAAATAAAGTCTTGTTTAACAAAATATTTTATTCACTATGTTGTTTGTATATGAATACAAGAAAATAAAAGTTTCAATTTATTTTCACATTAATCATTTCAAATTGCATAAATATAGTAAAAGATAAAATAACGTAAAATATGTCAACAGGTTCAAAGATTTATTATCTTTACTTTCACCACACATATATTTCTCTAATCCAATTCAATTTTAGTTAAGAGTTTCGTTGATTTGGATTACAAAATATCTGATATTAAATGTATAAGGTATATCTGATATAATTGTATTAATGTAACTTTTTTGTAATTCTTACTATTTTGTTAGTGTATACCACATTTTCAACTTATTGCCTTCTTCAGTATTATACATACATCCTTTAAATTATCGCTTGACCAAATTCCATGGTCATTGCTTGGTTTCCAACCACAAAGCATAATTAATATTTATATTTCTTTGTTTATTACATCGTATAACTCCGAAAATAATAAATTATAAATTAGATATATTTTCTGATTTATACCCCAGTATGAACCTTAATATATCATCCAAGGTGAAACCACTACCTTCGGAATTCCAACCTTAATAAACACTTTATTTCATATTCCTCCCACAGTTAGACATAAAACAAACCACAGGCATTTTCGCCAGCTACATCCCCATTATATATTTTACAATGTTTTGAAACGGCTTGTCTCACAATATTATTCATGATGTTAAAGTGTGCCAGTTGTGCAAATCATAATGCAATAAAATGTTGCGGCCTCCATTCATTTTTAATCCAAGTCCAAGGAATAAAAGCATAAAAGTTGAACAGTTTTACAGCTTGAGACGTTAAACGAATAGCGAATGTTCCTACTGGAAAGACACCTCTCGCGCATTGCAAGTAAGATGATACAAGGTTAAGTCTGAAAAAAGATGTGTTGGAAAAGATGAGCAGAGCTGAATTTTACCACCACCACGCTAGCTATACTATTCAGGGCGTCTTTCGGAGATAACCGTTATTTATTGCTTGAGTGAACGTAGGGCACGATGATATCCGCTGACATCGAAATGATTCAGTAGGATATCGACTTACGGACTATTCCTGGTATCCCTGTCAATTTCATCGGTCGCTCTGATGATATACAAGACTGCTTGCACTTAAAGACATCGGCTTAAATTTCTTTTTATTAACAAACTTTCTTTTACGGCAAGAAACGTACTTATTTAAGTTATAGAAAAGTTGTAATTTACAATTGTTTTGATTTGCAAAAATTGTACAAAGGTTAAAATAATTAGGACTAACAAGCCAATCAAAGAAACATGTTGGGATTCCCAACCTTCGACACGACAATATTATGGAATTGTGAAATGCAATTCTTAATTTAAAATAATACCATGTCCCAATGTTTAATTAATAACCTGTCTTAGACACATCTTGAACCCATTACAGATAATAGAAAATAAATGTAGATTTGCGTTATTGCAATGCTTTGAATTGGTAACATTTGAATAAAATCTCACTTTAATTCTATTACATGCAATAATCTCTTAATTAAATCTCACTTGTCAAAATATATGAAAACTGTTAATGTTATAGTTACCAGATTATGTAAAGCTGTCAGTAGTTAGAACAACGCTGAATGATATAATGGAAAGCGGTTATTATATTTTTATTCTATTTGAATGATATTATTTAATTATAGTTAAATAAAATTCAATTGAATGTGGATTTGATTTCAATCCAGTTTTATTTGTAGCTTTTTTTTATAGAAATTCTTGGAATTTTTAGAGAACAAATTTAGAAGGTGCTGGGTTTATAAATAAATTAAAAATTTAATTTATTGCGTACTGTTTATCCATGCCAAGTATCGACACCTTACTCGTCCTCTACTTCATTATACTTCATCAACTGCCACGATTATTAACAGATTTTGGAAATGGATGGAATGAGAATGTATTTAGAAGAATACACTTCCCCCAGCATGATTCAAACTCGTCTTCTTCAAATAACTACTTTGCTATTCCTGCTAATCAGACGATACCATAGTAACTAGCATTATAAACAATTGACAAAATATTATTTGTATTCGAGATTTTTCTAATTTTATGATATACTTTTAAACATTATAAATACCAAAGCAAATCACAAACGAGTAAACACACTTAGAATCAAAAATTTTTTTACATCCTACTGGCGATTAAATTTAAGTCATTTTCAACCTCTTTAGCTACAATCTGAGATAAGTAACAATACTCAATATAATATGATATATTAACCCCTAGAAAACATATTTGATGAGAGATAAACAATTACAAACATCGAATTGTCAATTGTTCAAGATAAACCGTAAATTAGAGTTAGAAATGTTGGGATTGAATGAAAAATCAAGCAAGTCATTGATAAAATAATGCATCTTAATAAAGTGACTTTAAGACACTTTGTGTAACTCTTCAACATTTTTATTTCTTTTCTGATCTATATTCGGTACTAAGTCTTCTTCTATTCTCCAATTTTGAATAAATAGCTTATCTTAATTTACATTGACTGATGTATGTGTTCAAATTAAAATTGCTTAAGTAACAAAAAAATAACGCATTATAATAACTATTTGTGTATATCAAGTCATAAAACAAAAGTTAATGAATAACATTGCAATAGTTTATAAAATACTTTATATTCGATTGCAATCAGCATAATCTTGTAATGTCGTAAAAATTTATTTCTTGATATGAATATCCTATTCCTGGCTTTTTCCTGTTAATGCTCATTCAACTCATCATTACTGAATATTTGCATGTTACTCTGCAATCCAAATCTAGATAGTTTCCATTCCCTAGTACCTGGAGCATGATATTTCCTGCTCCAGCAGATCCTGCATGTCCAAACAGGTCAGTTGCATGAATGATAGCAGCTTAACGCGTTTGCGATAACAACGACGCCACAATCCAATGAGGGATGGCTGATTGGTTAACGAAAATGTGGATGGCGTGGTATCCAGTACCTGGATGATGATAGTGGTTGCAGGATGCTGGATAAAAATCAATATGTACACAGTTTATAAGCACAGTAATAGCAGGAGGGGTGGTATTGTGGTATATCATCTAGTGAATTACCTATGGATGTAACTGCACATGCACAATCTGCTCACCGCCTTTCTGCTCGGCTGCTTCTTTATTTCACTTTGCAGCATGCTAGTTCTCTATCAGTATCGACGGCATTCATAGTTTTCCAGTATTAAACAATTTTAGCTACATATACTTCCGACTTTTCCAACTAACTACCTCTATTTTCTCCCTTACATCCACTATAGCTCTGACATTTAATACAACGAGTATCTATTATTTTCGAGCTTTTTTCAGTTTTCAATCGAAAAGAAAAGTATTATCACACAAGTTGTAAATATTTTTTTTCTGGATGGATACAATTTCAGCCGGGTGATATTTATAGTCTCAGTTCTAAATTCCGGGTTGAGTTTGAAAGCCAGAGAATTTTCTCTCCTCTTTTTGGTAAATTTATCTGCCTGAGTATAGGAAGTATCCAATGTTTCCATATCGTTAAGCAACATTGGACATTTGAGGTGGTGATAATATGAAATTGGCGGACAATGCACACAGTCACTGCTTTTCTATGTCAAGGTAAACTAAAATTACATTGACAGCAGATACATAAATGTATGTGTTTGAAATATTGATTTTATTTCTTATGTCTATCTATTTCATACATTGCAGCAAGGTATCGGAGCAAAATTTATTTCACGCGATGATGCAAATTTATTTTTCCATTAACATTGTCCTTTACTTTGCAAAACCAGTAAAACGCTCGGAATAGTCGTTAAATATTTTATATCCAGCGGAGCATATTTTTGGGATTTAGCTGAGGTAACTAGTCTTCTAATGGGTTGTAAAAATATGCATAGGTGGTTATAGAAGAATAAGAATGGTTTTGATTTGTTTCCAAAGAGAAAAATTGTTCATTTCTTTATGTGTAATTTTATTATTGGGAATATTTTTCTTAGACATTATCTTAGATATTATTTTAAATAGAAAACAAATATTATTTAAATCAAAACCAAATTAGAATTGAAAATAAATACTACTGTGACTAAAGAAATTATAATATCCTAATTAAATAATTTTCCTAATTTTAAATTTCGTAGTTTTAAAATTATTTAAATATTTGACTTATAACTTAAAAGGTGTTTAAGTGTATTGTTAATCTTGATTACAAAGTGTATTAAGATGTGAGTTTACAACAAAACAAGTAATTTTAGCGTGTAATAATAAATATTTTTTATTTTGTTGACATAGGTTTACTTTGACAATTGACACTAAATATGTGATATTATTTTGGTATGTTGTCTTCTTCAGCTTGTCTGTTTGATGTTGTATTTATTAATGCATAGATGCTTAACTTAATTAATGTATACATGAACAAAAAACAAAGCAGTCAAACTGAAGAAGGCAACATGTTGAAATAATATCATATATTCAGTGTCAATTGTCCCATGTCAACAAAATAAAAATTAGTTATTAATATATGCTAAACTTACTTAATTTGTTCCTCTGCATAGTTTTCTCTATTAGCATATTTTGTATTTTTTATAATTGGTATTAAACGAAACAATTCTTTTGTTAGGTGTATTCAACTTGGACGATTCCAATTTCTTTATTAACGTGCTAAACCATAAAATTGTTATAAATTAATAGTAGATAATAGTAGATAATAAAACTAAGTCATTCACTCCTGTTTATGAACCTATTAACTTAAGGATAGCTGACCTTATAACTGAAATATAAGTAATTTCCTCATGTTAAGTTAGCATAGCACAAAAAATTCTGATATAATCACATTCTAACGTGATATAGATAAATAATATGCTTTCTTAAATTTTTATGAAATTGCATATTATTTATGTCTATTACTCTATGTGTATTATGTAGCCACATTCTACAATCTTATGACTATTTTGATATTTTACAATTTTGAAACAAAGTGTCAAACCTATTACATTAACCCGAATTGTAATTCTTTTGGTCGTAAACAATGTGCTTTTTGCCTAACACTTCATTATAACATAACCTCTATCAATCTAGCCTAGGTGATACTCTTTGTTAGAAATACTGGAAAAAGCGTAAATAGTATCCACATAAATACGCTTTATCATGCACAATTGAAGGAAGTGGTTTATAGTGATTGATTTGCCTGGATGAAATTGCAATTGAAGTTTTGCAAAACATTTACTTCCAACAGATTCCACTTTCGTGAATTTTCCTTCGCCTATTTCTGGCACATTGAGGCTAAAAATATGTAATTAATTATTTAATTAAATCCGCAAAATGAAAGGCATCATTTAATTAATGCAGCGACGAAAGACCAATATTCACGAACAACGAAGTGGTGAGATGAGTGGAAAGAAGTAATTCGATAAATTAACGCAACTTGCTAGTGCAAAATCTGGCTGGAACAATTAGAGCACAAAGGGGTTAGAAAATGTAATGGAAAGTGGTTTGTTTTTCTTTTGATTGATGGCAAAACAATTTGGGTCACTTTGATTTAGATTATTTATGTGTTTGCAAATCTTGGGATTGAATTCAATTTATTTTTATTTTCTATAAAGCGCAAGATTGTTCTGCAGCAAAATTGTTTTTCCTGCTTAGATAGCATTAACTTTTAATTTAATTCCAAATTGAATTTTACACGTGACGTAATTAAAAAAAGAACAAGCTATACAAAGCACAACATTTGAATAAACTTTTTTTAGCATTAATAGAAAAATCTCGTAAAAGGTTAAATTGTATTTTACACAATTTATGCACACGATAACCACTAAGTACGCTATTGCTAGCATATTTTGCATATCTCTAGATTTTACAATTTTGCGCAAACTAAGCTACTTTGTCGCAACTTTGGAAGCACCCCGAATGTGCACCCTACGTTTTTCTCCATTCTGTTACATTTTATATCATACACTCGTGCGCTTGATTTTCATTTACATTTGACTTTTCCGAACTTCACAAATAAAATTTTGTACTTTTGCTGAACAATTCTCATCTTTTTCATTTCACAATATAGTTTATCATTTATTCCACACTTATTATCAAATAAAATATACTGCAGAAGATATGAATAATAAAATAATTCCGAAAACATCGAGTTTTTTAAGGGGTGTGCATAATGTAGACAATTTTATATGTCGTATTATTGCTATGAAAAAATGTTGCACATGTTGCTAGTTACACAAAAGCAGGAAATGATGTGCAATCTCACAAGAATGAAATTACCGCGCTACCTGCGTAAGCAAGATATTTTTTTACGGCGGAATATAAATTTGTCAAAGGATGTATATTGCAACCTCAACGATGGTAGCATACCAAATTAAAATTGTTGAAGTAGAATATAAGTTTTATGCAAATTTGAAACGTGGCTATGGCTTTTTTTTTTCATTCAAGAAGAAAATAAAGACAATAACCTGTAGACACCCACAAAAGTAGATCCTGAACAAAAAAAAAACACCGACAACAGAAAATATTCTTCCTCAACCCTGAGATAACCCGACCTATCTCCTACCCACCTCAACTCTATGTTAGTTGCTTGCTATTTTGCTTATTAATGTTTCGAGCGTTTTGTCAAGATACGCGTAAGAACTAACCGAACCTCGGTCTTGATTAAATAAATAAAGTCATAACGTAATTAGGCTATCAATTAAAAAAATACTTGAATTTATATTTTCTATAAATTGTTTTTTAAAATTCTATTTTGAAATTAACTATAATCACATATCATATAATAATCGTGTGAGCAGAATGCTCATTTAATAATGCCAATAAATAAATCGTTTTATCTCGAATTCGAAAAAAAGCAATGTAGATAGTATAATTAATTTGAAAATTAAATAGATTGCAATAATGTTTGTATATATATATAAAATAATTAACAAGTCTACAAACGAAATGCTTACATTTAGGGCTACATCACCACAACAAGGAAAATGCCTCTGAAATCTCCTCGTGTAACATATTATTTTAAGTGATGACCTTAAGTTCCTCAATTGTAAGGACTTGAAATTGCAAGTCGTCCCACATTTTCAATTTAAAGTCCACTCCTCCACACAATTATTATCCGTTTTTAATGCCCTTTTAGTTGTTTTTGGCTGCGGGTATAGTAAGCCCAAACTTTGCCCCCGTCTAAGGAAAGCAATTCAGCACTTGAATGTGACTTTTTAACAAGCTCTCAAACTTATTTAATTGGTATTTTGGCATTAATAGATTGGTGTGTTTACCTCGCTATGGCGAGGACAGACTCGCCGCGCCCGCGGTGCTCGATTACTCATTCAGTTGCCGCCACCGCGATGCAGCCGTCGTGCTCGTTCGTCTTTCAATTACTTGGATGAAGTTGGCTTAGCATGCTTGTTTTTCGGCAATAATTAAACCTGTCACTAAAATTAATTTTCAATTGCTTGACGCATAGAGCTTTGCGGGCACGTTACAAGGCGAATGGGAAACGCTGGAAATGCCGGAAACTATGCGATGATTTAATGGAGTTGCATCGAGTTAGAGTGGTGCCAAAGGTTATGGAGTGCGGCATTTGAGGAGGCGATGTTGATATGTACAAGGGTTGCAAATAATTATCCTTTGAAGCATTGAGCTTGCTCCACTGGCTGGTAGTGGCATTGATAGCTAAAGTTATTTATATCTGAAGGGATGAAGTTGTGGGGTTTATAAAGAGTATAGATTGCTGACAATGACAGCGTATCTTCTATATTTGATTTAGGGGTTTGTGTGTAAAAAGGAAAAAAGATATGGAAATGTAAATGACACTATGGCGTAAAATTTTAATAATTTTTTCTTACTAATTATAAATATTTAATTCATGAAAATAGCACCTTGTTACTTTACTTTAAAACATTTCAATTTTTAAACAATGCTTTGTTTGGTTCTTGTTCTTACGATAAACTCTATTATAATGGATTCTCATATCACTCCATCAACATTGTAAATTGTCTACGAAGCATTTGTGTTACATTCTGAATTTATCGGTGCCCTACAACCTTTCCTTTTTACCACTGACCAACTTAAATTTATTGTAAGATGGAACGTGCTTGCAACAGTGCGCATGAGTACGTGCGGAAACGAGAGAGATATAAAACTTGGAATGACATCATCCAGTACACACTACACACATCATTGTAACCAGTGCATCCCCACTCTTCAAAATTACATAAAAAGCGCGTTTCCTCGCTACCTTCAGTCAGTCGTTATTCGCCGGTTGACCTACTAACATTTCTCTCGCATCTTTCATATTATAAAGAAACCATTCTTGATTTCACTAGACTTGTGCTTTCTTGATTATGATCAAAGTCACAGGCATCATCTCGGGACTGATGACGCTGTTATACTTCGAGCCCTGCAAGTGTTGCACGTAACCCGCAGTCGGTACGCATGTCAACACCGCACGATATTAGGTGAAGTCTGTTGATGCGTATGTCAGTCATTTGCATAAATGACACTCCCTGTTTACATAGTAATGGATTCGCCAAATACACCAACAACCTACTAAAATGTGCAACAAAGGAACACAATGCAACAGTGTGCCATGGAATAAATTTATGGCGGTATTACACTATTCGATGCACAAACTCAATCATATCTATGATACCACAAATGCAAATTGAGTTGAATACATTAAGTTTGATGAGGCTATCGGAGGTAAATTAGATAGAATTGAGTGCGTTTTGCTTACATTTCGCATTATTTAACTTTGTATATATTCTTTGTTGTTGTACATGACGTGCACAGAGATGACAATGCAATTTAGTTTTACGGTTTGTCAGCGGGGTCAGTCTTGTCTAATGGAATTGAGGTTATAGCATCGTAAAAATACCGTCAAATTAATGTGATCATGGTAGGTAATAAATGTATTTTAATGACAGTGCTATTCAAATCTAGTTTAAAACAGCAGACCTAAACCCATTACATATTAATCATGTGTGTATCTCATTAAAGTTATGCCATTCAAGCAATTTTCATTGGATATGATTATTACTAAATGTAAAGCACGACATTTTCATGAACAATGCAGTTAACAAGAAAATAAAGGAAAATACGTTGGTTGAAATTATTTTCATGGTTTAGTATTTACTCACTAATTTCATGCCTGAAAGTTGCAATTATCACAATTTGCACAGTTTGCACTGAATTTCGTAGCTTTCCATATGAAATGCGTTGTCCTAGAATAACTTTTTAAATAGTTTCCTGGGAGTTACTTGTTATAAGTAAATCAAATATTGTCCATTGTTACCACGAGCGTGGTGAAATGTGGATTTATATTTAACTGAAATTTTTGGAGGTTGAGCTGCTTCTAAAGTAAATCAGAATATGTCATTTTGCAATTTACTTTATGTAAAGTTCCAATTGTACAGTTCCTCCTCTCAAATATTTAATTTATCAACATAACGTCAAGTTTTTAATCCGCTTTAAAGCGTTTTTGTTTTCAAGCAATACTCTGTGAGGTTCTCGTTTGCTTTCAACTACAGCTTACGATAAGCTTTATTATGATGGATTCCTCGCGCTCCACCAGCTTTATGAATTGTTTACGGAATGTTTGTGTTACATTATGAATTTATCGGTTCTCTTCAACCTTCGGCTTTTTGGCACCGACCAAGCTGAATTCAGTGTAATGTGGAGAGTTTTTATTCAATTCTCTCCTGTGTGTTTTGTTGGTGCTCTTGCGTGTGTCTCTGAACTAGGTGCAATATGAAGCTGCTGACTGTATTGTTAACTGGTGTGCACATAGTGCTAAAGTGTAAGACTAGATTATTTCAATTTTAATGCTGCTGATATCGTCGGTGACCCAGGTCTCTAACAATGTCATAAAATAGGACATCTGAAATTATTTACAATTTTGTTTATGATAAAAAAGAAAGAACTTTTTGTTTCTTTGGAATTCGTCTTTATTTCATTGAACAGCAGTTTTATTGTTGATAGCTTTGTTGAATGACTCTAATTGTTCCTCTAATGGAAATATAAAAGTAATGTATATTGTATAAATAAACATAGGCAATATTAAAATCTCAATCTACATCTAAATTATTAATTTAATATACTAGGATTTTTACATGACTCTTTATCATGTAACTTCTCCAAGTCGTTACGCCCAACGTCACACAGAAAAGATACCATGTTGGGTGGTTGTATCCCCACTCCACAAGCCGTAATAAAAGGCATGTTGCGTTATGGTCGTCTTTCAGTCACCACTAAACTATAGAGCTAGGAACTAATATATAGCATGAAAATGGAATTTAAAGAAAATGTTTAAAATTAATTTTTACACTTTTTGTGACTTTTTTAATATAGAATTTTATATTAATTCCAATTTAATACGTGATGTATTTTCCTCACAAAATATATTATCCTGGAGCTTTCAAGTATAATTATAATTTCTTATATTATACCATACGTCATTGAAGAATAAAAGTCCAATAGACATTTACAAAGTACATAGAGGAAAAACAAACGGCAGTATTAAACGTAAAAAATAGGTTCTTTATCTTTTTAAATTTGTTTACTGTATGAAGTTGAATAATATGGTGTGAAGATAAGTTTGCATGAGAAACTGCCAGGTCATAAAAAATGTTGCATCTGTTGCCAGTTACTCAAAAGTTGGTAATGCAAGTACCGGCATATGATTCCTGTGAAAGTGTAAAAAGTATTTACAAATTATATTGCAAATACAGTATTATTAATATAACAATAATTTGTATCCAGGAATTGAAAATGTACATTGCTTTTTAATGAGTTTATAAATACTCATTTGTGAATTATAAAATCGATAAATCAAATATTTATTTTATATGCTTAAAAATAATTTAAAAAATAAAATTTCTTATAACTAACACTATACTGAACTATACTGATGCAGATATTTGCAAAATAATAGAAATGTCTCGTTTGGCAGTTTGCTTGATCATGATAATATCATCCACACCAGGGAGAGGAATTTTGTATGCAACAAAATTACACGTCGGGCAATACGTGTAAAATTGTGTAAATAGAAAAAAGTGAACATGTTCATGATTCGGTAGCTTCCAATCGATATTATATTACAATGCAGAGTATCCTTATAGCTAAAAACAACAAATTGACAAAATTAACTTAAGCAATTGCAGATCGCCAAAAATTTAAAAGGTTGTGGCGGGCAATTATAATCCATCCACACATTTATAATTTATACTTCCACATGTCACATTTTGTATCAATTTGTAATCACTGTTTAGTTTATTTAATAATACCCTACACCAGTACCATATTAAAAAAACAATCGACAAAATAAAAGCATATAAACTGTTTGGCAGCACTTGGGGTCCTTTTTAGTTTGGTTTGCAATTTAGAGACGTTCGGAGTAGTTTTCTCGAGTCGGCAACAGTCACGACAGTACCAATGGGATTTTAAGTGCCCTTATGTGAAAAAACTTTTAAACTAATAATCTAACTTTTTTTACTGGTAAATCTTTTACAGAATAAGTTCAGCATGATAAAAATCATTTTAGATCAATATGTTCAGTAGTTGATTCGTAAGTGATAATATACACCCACATTTTTCTATTTCAAGTGAATTTCAATCACATTCTTATCAATATCGAGTTTCGTTTCGATTATATTAACGTGCCTTAGCAACTGATACCCAAATACACCAACTCATACTTCATTATGCGCATATTGAAGCGGCAAAAAACGAAACAAATCTGATTTCGATCCGCAGGATTTCCAACTCTGGAATGTGTGGTATGTGAGAGAGCAAAATCTTTCATTCGTATCATTCCGTATGCCATATACATATGCAGTGCGGCTGAAAGAAAATCGTTTTCGTATACGAAGGCGACATTGCCTTGCGCACATTCATGCCGCCAAGAACATTCACCGGAAAGCTGGAATAAAAGAAATAAGAAAAGACCAACACTATAGGGCAGTTCAAATCACGATGGGGATAGAAATGGCAAACATGGAAAACATTTTACTTTTTTGCAGTTTTCGAATGGGACGTAATATAAGATACAAACACTCTGGTATATTAAAGCTAAGAAGTAGGGTTAAGATTTTTTTACATCGAATTGAAAAGATTATTGTGCTATTTATGGTCTTTTTTATTCGAAGGAAACGAATATTTTTAATTGTAAAATACTTGAGATGTAGAATATTGTTTTTTAATATTAGTGGCATGGAAGGGTATTTCGTTCACTTACTCCCGTTTTCTTTCTGCTTACAGGTAACGTTTTTGTGATCGCAGCGATTCTACTCGAGCGCAACCTGCAGAACGTAGCCAACTATCTGATCCTGTCACTGGCGGTGGCCGATCTCCTCGTCGCCTGTCTTGTGATGCCCTTGGGGGCGGTTTACGAGGTTAGCCACGAGTGGACGCTTGGCCCCGAGCTGTGCGACATGTGGACGTCAAGCGACGTGCTCTGCTGCACAGCGTCAATTCTGCACCTGGTCGCCATCGCGCTCGACAGGTAAAATGAAAGTGAAAGACTCATGGTTAAGTTACGATTGTCTCAGTTGGAATTTTTATTCATAGGTTTGACCACATTTGAAA
>JAODGC010047051.1:12323-28961 GCA_027574925.1 Ecitoglossa quadriceps | reverse complement strand
AGGTTAGGTTAGGTTAGGTTAGGTTAGGTTAGGTTAGGTTAGGTTAGGTTAAGTTAGGTTAGGTTAGGTTAGGTTAGATTAGATTTTGGTAAAATATAAATTAGAATTTTATAATTTATATTATTACAAAAAGTAGACATAACAAAATCATTATATTTTATTGGTTTCTATGTAAATATGTGCCATTTGAAATTCTGTCAAATTAGGATGATTGTCAATTCCTTTTTGAGTTTCCATCCTAACAAGAAAACTTTACTCCTTGCACAATAATAAGAGTGACAATAAAAAGCAGAATACAAGTACACGTTTATCCATTACAAGTCCATAAAGTTCCTCTTTAATGTTGCAAACTTTAGAATTTCCTTCCCATGCTCAACTATGTCCATTGCTAAATAAACACACATCCCCGAATATACATCTTCCTGAAACTTTCATTGATCCGATTTAGAAGTTGCCTTCGAATGCAAGTTTGAAATTAGCTTTTCCTCCTGCTGGCGATTTATATTGGCTGGCATTATCCTTGACTACAAGGTCAGCGGCACAATTGTCCCGCTGCCAAAGAGTCAGGGCAGCCAACATAAATGACAGCTAGTCGCTAGAGATTGTTGCCAAGTATTCCATCGTACTGCAGCCATTTTCAAAAGACTCCAAACACGCATGGACTATTGAATTGTTGTAAATGTGCAACATAAACTATTTCCTAAGTTTGTAGTAAGCAAGTTGGTTTCTTGATATATAATATATGTAGTTATATTGGGGCTGTTTATTGAAGACAACATGGATCCAAATATGAAAGTTCAACATCCGACCTTGTTGTTTTTCCGGAGGGTCTATTGGTTTGTCCTGGTTGCATGTAAACACTCTGTATGTGGTATAAAAAGAAAAACAGCGCAATCAGTTTCCACATTGGAATTCCACGTATGTCTGCTATGCGAATTTGATAAAAATGCATTGAATATTTTATAATGCATGATATTTCCCAAAAGATAGAAAAACTTTTGCAAGATTTATGCATGAAATGACTTGGTAAGAAACGAACAACTTTTTTGTAGGTTATGTTTTTCTTGAGATATTGATTAATCTTCTTTGCTATCAAAGACATTTACAACATGTACCTAATTTATAGGAAAATACCAACACCCAAACACAATGAAAAGTTGTCGCCAGGATCATAATTTCTTCGCACGGTTTCTCCCCGAGTGGAAATCCTTTGCCAACGTAGCGTAAAGCTCCACTCTGGGTGCCTCGAGTTATGCAACCGGAAGGGTAGCAAACTCGTGCTGCACGCGGTTTTAGAGAATTCTAACAAATTATCCACGACCTAACGTCATACAGCTAAACGCAGCAAGGATACCAAGCAGAATGAAAGAACTCCCATGTTCCTTCTAACATCCGGCACGCCAGACCTATATTAATCCCGTATATATCCTGGAATTTCAAAAGTACGCTTATAACGTGCTACTGTGGAATGTATATTTTACATGATGATTAATTGTGCTCCGCCTTTTTTGGCTTTTCACAAGCAAGAAATAAAGAGAGCAGATTAGCAAGATAATGACAGGATTTGAGATATTGATGCTTAAGGACTTTTGGAACTAATGTTGGGTAGTTGCTTGTAGCCAGCGATATTTATAATTTCCAACGGAGTGAAAACCTGTCGCCGATAGCAATAACCTGAGGCGGATGGTGCAGAAAGGATTTGGCTTTGCCTTGCAAACTAACCAAGCGACCAACATCGACCCGCCTAGTTTGGAGGAGAATGCTCGGCTTATCTTGTAAGATGGTGCTTTTCTTTAAGAGCTTAACTAGATTGAAACTTTTTATACTTGTCACATTTACAACGGTCCATGAGTTTGCTAAATTAATTAAGAAGGCAACTATCATATTTCTGGGAATTCAATTTGTTGATGACAAGTTCTGTTTTCTCATTAAAACTTAATTCTATCAAGTCATAAAGAAGAGCAGAGGGTGGAAGAATGTTTTACCTTGAAAGTTTCGAATATAAAACGCTTAAATCTAGATACATTTCAATTTTTATCACCGTAGGCAATAAAATAACTGAGTGAGCACATTGTGTTGGTAGAACTGTTTGGGTTGACATTTCTGTCATCCACTGTTGCCACCACTAACGCAGTAAGCCGAAGTTAATGCAGATGACAATTCGGATAAATTCGAATATACAATAAGAAAATCAGAAGGTTATCTTATACAACAAACCAATTTCTTACTAAAGCTAAATGTTGGTTCTTCAGAAACCAAAAAACGTTGTATTTTTTTATGGATTCAGAAGAAAACCAGAAGTAATGCACATAATACTAAATTTACCTTCAGTCACTTTGAGATTGGAACGATATGGTCGATAGGATGTCACAAAGCGAACATTTCAAAAACATTCACAGGGAGTCTTAGATGAACGTAGTCGGAGCAAAATATGTTCTTATATCCATTTTCAACGAAGGAAAACGTTTATCGACAAGCTACGGCTCGACTCTGCAGTTCATAAAATTCCACCTTACATTTCACCAAAACGTCCTCTTCACCTGTCACTACCGTGATATTTATATACGAACTTCAATAAATATGTACCCTCCAAATACCTTGTACATCATTCAAACTAATCTCATAATTCCATCATCCTTCCCGGCTTCATTATCATGTCAACTCTGCTTGGTTAGTTTTATCAATTGGGCTTAAACTATTACAAGTTGTTATAACAAGTTGCTCCGCTTAGTGTCAAGTGATAAGTTTGCGTGAACAATTAGAGTGAGGAACCCGCATGTCGTTTTAATTGTCCCCGTCGCTTCGCCAAGCAGTGTTCAAATACCACGACACAAAGCTGGCGCACGTTGTTTGCGCCAATTAGTTTTCTGCGAATGTAATTCGTTGGGGGCCCATTAAAGCGCGCGGAAAACGTCGGCCCGTTATTAATTGCTACGCCGTACAATCAGAGCCTTACGATGGTATGATAAAGGTCTTGACACGACGCACATTCATAATTCATTTGATTTCGTCGTTCTGCACGAACTCGCCGATGCCAGCAAGACGTAATTACGTTTTATCCACTTGACTACATCGGCAAAAACGTCGGCAACGCTGTCACAGCACTTGATGTAAATTGAATACTTATGAGGTTATAGTTTTTTTAGACACGTTGTTTTTTCTCCATTGCAGTCCCATTGTGTAAAAAAAGAACGTGTTGTGGGTTATTGAATATTAACCGCATGTGGATCATTTCAGCAGTGTTAGACGCTGATTTCTATCCAAAGGTGGGCTATCCTTATGACACCAACCTATGCAAATGAGTATACTGGTTCCTTGGGGAGCATTGCGATCGCAAGGCACGCTTCTTACCAGACAATGCCAAGCTTGGGTTTTCATAAACACGCCCGGATGCTACAAACATGACGGGTCAGTGTTTCCTAAACACTTCGTGACTAGGGTTTCTAGCAGAGTGGCACAATCACCGGCATGATGTTCTCTGCAGCTCCATTGACCAGTTTACGAGATGTTATTCGAAAATATATGGCTTGATGTTTATGGATTCCTTCCGGAATTGCTTGGCACTCTGGAGCTTTGTTTACAATGAAACATGCGGTAAATAAGTGCAGCTGAATGCATCAGAAAGGCGGCGAAAAGCACTCCATTTGCACTTGTATCTAAATTTGAGATATGGATGCCTCACGAAGTAAAACATCAGTTTCAATTCCATAACAACATTATTTGCTTTTGTTTGGAATTCCAAATACCCTTGACTTACAAGATGTGTCATGGGGCATCTAGTCAGATAAGATGTCAGTTTACCTTCATCTGGTGATTGTTGAACCAGGTTTATTTTTAGACAATATGAACAATTTATGTTGTTGGGGTTGAAAGGAAAGTAGAGTTGGTGCTTGTTAGTTTTATACACCTATGGTTTCAGGACAAACATCTAACGTCAAATGGCTATCGTCATACTAAGCTTTTTATGGAAGATGTAAAATTTATTCGGAACGAAGAGAAGGCGATAAATCTAGATCCCAAAAAGTTTGAATTGCTAGTTGGAAACGGTGGGAAAAACATCTTTTCAGAGTGAGCTACAGACACAGCCAACTTTATTCTTGTTCAATACATAGCAATTGAACACTACTACATGGCAATAAGCAGTAATTATGTTTTAATTAGATTTTTTCCTCTTCTGCATTTAATTTATTATGTAGCCCATTGCGGAATTCATTTAAATCCAATTAAACTATTAGTACATTTTTATGGCAGTTTATTGACAAGAGATGGCGCACTAAAAATTACGCTTTGTGGGTTGCATAGTTGAATACAAGTATTCAAATTTAATACCACAGATTTTTTATTGTATCAACTTGAAAACATATTCTTTTTTTGGATTTGTACGTGCATAATGTGTCCTACCACAGAAATAAGTTGTAGTCTTCATAATACTATCCAGCTTTATGCACAGAGTTAGGCATACTTTCCCGGAACAATTGTGGGCGAAAACTAACCAAAAACTTAACCTGAAAGTAGGTGCAGCATGGATATAAAAGCTTCTTTATCATACAACACCAACGATAATATATTGAGTAAGTAATTCTAGGGTTGCAGACGATTTTCCTGAAATGTTTTAAAACTCTTTGGAATATCAGTAGTTGGTATACAACATGTTAAAATATGATGCAAGCATCAGTGCGTTGTTTTAGTAGACTTTTGATGTTCTGAACACCTCCATTGTTATGAAATCCAGCTGTCAATGAGTTGCTAGAAATTCCGGTGAAACTCTAGAAACTCTTGTTCAAGTTGAGCACAATGTAGAGTTCAACAGGTACTTTGTTTAATTTGCCCTCTATACGTTGCATCCTTTGAACACACAAAAGACTAAGTTAAGTGGATGATTAAATATGGTATTTTAAACAACGCTCATATTATTCTGAAGCATTCCGTTTTATTTTAGTTTGTTTCCTTCAAGCTTTTTATCTTTATGGCTTGACAGTCCGAGTATCTATGTAATCTCAGCCTTTCCCAACGTCTCAGTCCTGGGATAATCTCTCCAGGCGGCTTGTAAGCAGACAAAGTGTAAGATGGATATGGGTGGTCGTATTCTTATTTCCAAATTGGCTATATATCCTCAGCGACGCCGCAGAATGCGCACAGACTGCTTTCTCCCCTCCATCGCAAATAGTACTTTACTTCCTTCGAAGATGAAAGGGCCTTCTTTGTTTTGGCCCAGTCGATTTATCTCCTCATCTTCTCGAGACTGCGGTTGCTTCGCACTTTCGGGGCGTCTTGTTACTTTGCCGACCCGCGGGCGATAGGAAATCCGCCAGAGACGTAATTTCATCTGGGCTTTAAAACGGGTCGCCTAACGCTTCCTAACCAAAGCACCTAATGACACGCAATAGTTAAATTACAGGCCTTGGCCAATGTGGCACTTGGTCAGCAATTAGTCCCATGTTAGGAAACCTACAACCCACTTCTTCCTGCAATCTTCTTCATCCTCAGTAAGAATGAACCTTTAACATACACCATTTTAGGCCCTTGGTTTATGAGTGGAATGAAATGATGAAATGGCATTATTGAAACTTTTTCAATCGTTGCATGTCTTTCCTTCACGTAATACTTATGATTAGGACTAGGTTACATAAAGACCCTGTGAATGATGAGAGAGGAGTAATAAAGCCTGCTGGGGGAAGCCCACTTTGTTGTCTGCATCGCTGTAAACGACATGAGCTTGTGCTAATTGGATCGTGTGTTGGGTGGGCAAAGGTTTGCACAATCCAGTTAGTAGGCAACAATGGGACGTAAATACACCAACAAAGCATGACCAATAGCTGCAAACAATGATGCACTGGTATCCTAATTGTGACCATAGCAGTGTCGTCATTGATGGCAAACTAATCTTGCTAATTATATTTGGGTAAGTCAGTTCTAATTGTTGTAACAATTCTGAGCGTTCAGAAAAAAAATTCTTCTATAAAGGCTTATAAAGATGGAGCAAAGTCATCAACCATATTTTATATTCATGAATGTTCCTTAAATGCTACTGGACATGCGCAGAGTTAAGTTAATTGACACAAGTTGTTGACTAACTGTTTCATTTCCAGACTGAATTTTAATTTGTCTTAACTAACGTCCAAAATCAGGTTAATTCTTTTATACCCAAATTGCAAAATTCTACAAAATTTATTTTTTAGTCAGCTTATAACTAAGGCACTAACAATATTATTTATAATTAAATATCCTGCAGAGCTCCAACTACAGCTATGTCAACAATATTTGACGTAGGTGTAAATTCTGGTACATAACCTTTAATGCTGCATGTAGCTCTAGTTGCTACAGACACCTACAGACAGCTGAACCTACAGACCTTGTTGGATGAATGCCAAGGTTCGTTAGGAGGTACCATACTTTGGGAAGACTGTCCTAGATGAATATGCAATTATCATACAAAGCAAGTGATTACTGCATGTGCGATGTAAGTAATTTGTTGTACCAGAGACAATTCAATTCCACTGTGATCTAATCGAGTTTGGACCTACTTGAAAGAAATGAAACACCTAAGGCAATATGCGTGATATTGTCATAATTTAATTAATAAACACAAGACAAGGATTCACTACAATATAACATCACTGTTTTTATCAACTTTATATTTAGATTGTTGACAATAAATAGCATGGAGCCTCCCAAATTGATTTTCACCATTTTCCCACTTCTTCCTCGGAAAGACCATGGGCTTATCCACTCGTTGTCTTTTTCTATTTAATTCGTGGTCGTTTAGATACAAAGTTAATACGGTTTGCTCCCTTAGAACGAGCCTGCTCTGTCCACAAGGGTGACTGAATTAGTTGACGCCGTGACCCGGATAACCAGATTACAGCCGCCTCCAACTGAGAATAAACTCTCCGACGGCTGGGTGCACGCTGGCACCTAGACCTCACCAACGTGCTAGTCTAGAGTGAAACAGCAATGGGGCCTCTTCCCTCTTCTATGAAAACTAGCGATCGCTATCGAAGGTCTACATGTATGAAGGCAGGATATTTTTTCCTCCAGGGTTACAGGCCGATAATATTTATTTGATACATATATATTATATTCGTATTTTAATTTAGAACACAATAAAACTTAGAGTATACTTTGACATACTCACAGAAAGAACATCTAATTAAACAAATAAAAAAGAGTTGATATCAAAAAACTAGCAATATATTTTGATCTGAAGGTGAGATGAGTTTGTTGTATAAATGCCTAGCTTTTGTTTTTAATCTGCATATACCAAGGGTTATTTAACCACTCATACTAATAATTTCTAGTTTTTCAAAAAATAAATTTTTTTTAAAAATGACACTAGTAACTAGAAAATCATCTGTTTTGGTGACTTGAGTAATTTCTAGTAATAACGATGATTGCCGATAGTTTAACAAACTCAAGCGGTGCTAAGGTGAACTAAAAGTGACAATACGAAGAACAGTGTTGCCAACTTGCGCTGTTGGCGCCACCAACCCAAACAATTGTACCAAAACAAATCAGCTATGTTTTTGTCTGATAATTTTAGTTTGATTATTATTAAACTAGCAATGTATTTTTATAATTATTTAAAATTTCATTGCAAACAACCATTGTCTATACCAATTTAAAGCATTCTGTGAAAACCTTCTGCAATTCAGTTATGATTAAAATGATAATCGATTCTGTAGCCGTTAAATCTAAACTGTCAAAATCATTCTTCATAGGCCAGCGGATCAAATAATTTTTCCAAGTCCACATTGAATGATTGCCTGTGCTGCGTGGAAATCATTCTTCAATGTGATTTACTGTCGCGCTTGCATCCTATGCAATTGTATCAACTATGAGGCTGCAAACTGATTGATTGTGAAAATTGGTCGCAATCGGTGGTTCTATATGTCATGTTGCTCAAATGCAATATGCAGCGTTATGTTTAATTTCCTACATATACCAATCACTGTATGTAGATATGTAGGTGGGACTAATGTGGGGTTGACCAAAAAAGCAGGACCAAAAAAGTATTACCAACTTAAAACAAATTGGGTGTATAAAAATCAAAATCAAGTTGGAAATTAATTTTGCTTGAGGGTATTGATACAAAAGCAAAAATTCAATTTTGAAATCTCCACCGTATGTTCCATTTCCATTTAATTTTCATTCTGACACTCTCTTAATCAAAGTAAAGCAATTTTGGATACACTCATTCGAATCAAATTACCATCATTATCATTAAACTAGTTTCATGTAAGCCATTCTAGGTAGAAAAATGTAAAATATTCACTTATTTACTTTTGGCATTTACCATCTCGGAAAACTTCCGACGATTCCAGACGATGTTTAACTGTTTCCGGAATAAAGTCATTAATTTTAGCTCGCAACTTGAACTTTACCTTCGGTATGCACCCAACAATTTTCTTTTTTTTATCTCGCCACCATCACCGCTTGGCGATAGGCAGTGAAAAGTTTGCACGCCGCCTTTTGTCAGCCCGCCCAAATTGAAAACATTGCGATTAAGGTAAATGTTATCGTAAGTCTTGCACAATAGGATTATAATTCATACACGACGGGAGAACCCGCCAACTCATAGATATGCGGATCGCACGGACAAAAACCCAGAGGCGATTTGCGGGCGAATATAAATTTCCCGCCCAGCGAGATCCTTTCTTTTTCGAAGAATAAAGTCAGATCTACATTTAGAATTCTACAAGCTCCGCACAACTCGGCTGAACTTGAGCAATTTTTAGACAATAGTTTTTCAAACCAGTAGAATTAAATGCATTGTTTATTATTCTGTGATATTTTACGAGAATGTTCGTGATTTTGAAATTGTTATATTATAATTTTCAAAAAAAAATAAAAATCAATTACACTGTTGGGGAAATAAAAAAAATTCTGGGCTGATTTTTAATTTATACCTAAAGGTTTCTTCTAATATATAGCCATTATCTTAGTTGGCAGAAATAGATTTTTCTGAGATTAATATATCAAGCACAAAAAATTATTATAAAATAATTTGATGCAAAATCAGACAACTTCAATTTTCAAATTTGAAGGTGTTTTATTGAAAATCTACAAGCTTCTCTCTAAAAAATCGCATTTATTGAACAGAAGTGAGGAAGAGAAAATATCCAGCACCAGTTTCCCAGTATCAAGTAATTTTTTTAAAAAACCATATGTCTCATGTAACTAAGAAATTACCAATTTTAGTGACTTGGGTAATTTCTAGTAATAACGATGATAGCCGATGTTTTAGTAAACCCAAACGACACAAACGTGAACTATAACTTGCAATAAGAAACCAGTGCTGTCTACTTACGTCGTCAGCACCATCTACGACTAAATGCGGCAGTATTAACTTCGGGTTACTTCGGCAGCTGTCAGTGAGAAATACCAACCCAAACAATTGTACCAACATAAATCAGCTAAGCTAACTAATAATTTTTTCAAATAAACCACACGATTATTATTGATTTTTATTTGGATAAATGTCAATACAAAGTTATTTTAATATAATACATATGACATAGTCAGTAAAATCAGTGAAATAATTATGCATAGAATTTCGTTCATTTTATTAGTGATAAAACCTTTTAAGATAAAAGTAAATTAATTATATACTCTACTAAAATACTACCGCTTAAACATTTTGTAAAAAATTAAATTAAAAAAAAATACGATCCTTATATATCCTAGATAAAAAACAAAGAAAATCATAAATGTTTTTTGTATCTTTTCTGTTCTACCAACTGCATTCAACCAAAATATTGCTCCTGGTTTTATGAAAATTCGAAAAATTACAATTACTCTCTTCAGAAGCATTCTACAATTAAAATATTTATTTCATCATTGATTGGAAATACGTATAATTGTGATTTTATTTATTTGCCTCTTTAAAACTGACGAAATCCACAATTATTTATAATATGTCAGCAAATGTTAATCAATTCTCCACTAAAGTGTTAATTTTCTGAAATATTTGTTCACTCGTATAATGCCATACAAATAAACAATTGCCACCCTCAGTGGTGTAATTTAATTAAAAACAATACTCAGCGCTCAGCGCTGACACAGTGGCCTTTAGGCAACTGGCATCGCAACGTTGAAATAAAAACGGCAAATTGCGTTTTGCTCCCGCATTTTATTTATCCCCTGGAATCCCCTAACTAATTTGATGATGCAACTGAAATAATCCTGGGTTATCCATGCAAGGCAAATGAATTGATCCATTTTTCAAACGCTAAATATTTGCTTGTAATTGTAGTCAGTTAGGAAAGTGGTTATGTTGTAATTTATCGTCTGTGCAATGTCTGCTCATGTACTCAACATGTATGCAATGTGCACAACTCATTGAATTTATGCACTCGGAGGATTTCGCAATAATTTATACAAAACATGAACAAATTGTGCGTACTCTGTCGCATCTGGATTATTGTTGCTGGTAGGGAAATTAACATCACGTGCAGATATTGATAGCGTAGCAAAGTGGTGGTTAACAGTTAATTTATAGCTGTGAGTAATTGGGAGTAATTGGTGAAGAAGTAATGTGTTAATATGTGGAAATCGAATTGCAGATTAATCGATATTAGCTTGCCTCCATCTGATTGATTGAATTCTTCGTTTGAATTAAAAATCTCTTACGATGGATAACACCCAATCGAAAATTTACGTTGCATCTTAAATTGTTTCCCAACATAAATTGAGTCATGTAAACTTACTTATTTCGTTGCGCTTGAGTTTGATGGCAACAGAAATAAAAACGTTAAGGAAAATTAAATTTCCTTTGCATAGCTTTACATATAATTTTCAAAAATAATAAAGGAATAGTTTTTATTTTACCTAAAATCAAATCATTGGTGGGTATTACAAATGTTTCCCATTGATCCAGGAAGAACCCAAAGTAAACCCATCAAATTTGCCCATTAGGATGTATAATTACATAACCATCTTGACCCTTTGTGGATGTAAATAAAAAAGTGATTTTTTACTTTTTCAGTAACCCTTCATCAACTGGGCCATTTACAGGTAAACCTGATGCTGCCAAGTAGAAAACCTATAAGCACCGGCTTCGTTGACGAACTGAGCTTTCTGTATTGCCTTCGATAACGAAAACGAGCATAAAAATTGATCGTTTTGCCCTGTAATAAATTGCTTCCGTAATTCCATACTTTGCCCAACCAGTATCGACACAGTGTGCTGGTGGTTGGGAAAAAAGCGCGTCTAAATCCCAGTTTGCTCCAAGAGCGCGCAATTTCCCTACCACCGAAAACCCACTCCCAGTGAATTCACACTCTGACATTCTTCCCTGGCGCATGAGCTTTTCGGGAGCTGAAATTGGAACTCTAACTTGCATTAGAAAAGCAATTTAGCGACAATGAAATGCACGTCAGATCCAAGTCTTGTTGGTAATGCTCGTGCGAATGTTTCTGATAAATAGGAATCCCAGAGGAGGTAAATTGGTGGAATTCTTACTTTCTTCTAGCTTTCCCAACTAATATTTTCTAATGGGGTGTGTTGCCACTTTGTGGTTGAGTGCACTTTGGTAGGAACGCAGGTTGAAGAAGGTGCACTTTATATCGTTAGGGGATTTCAGTAACCACAACGCACAATGATTTTCTCCAAACGCCTTCCAGTTTCATTTCCTTTTCAGACATATACAGTGTGATCAAAGCACACATCACAACCGTATGCTTTCTTCAAAACTAATTTTTAAGATGATTAATTTTTTCTTTCATATGCAAGTAAATAAAAACATTTCAGGATAGTGTGTTTATCTGCTAGTTTACAAGTCGGTAAAACAAGTCCTGTAATGATGATGATGTTCATTTGCAGTTTACGAAACCTACAGTTGATTAAAGCTTACTTTGTTACTACTGTCTTGATACGAATCAAGAAGGAAATTTTAATGAGAACCGAATTGTATAATATTTTCTGCGCCTTAAAACTAGTCATTCCTGAGTGACATAAACTCATGGATGTTTTCTGCAATTTTCTATAGGTGGCGCAACAAGGTTCAACTCAAACTTGATTAATCAAGTATAAATCAATAGATGTATTTGACAATTCAATTGAACTTGTCTTGTAATACTTAAATCTAAAACAAAGCGTTTAATTTGCAATCAACAAAATTGTTTTATTTATTTTAACCCATTGTCAATCTCATACTAAAATGGTTATCCACTTGTATATAGTAATATCTTTAGACAAGAAAACTTGGTAATTTAATTATTACACCTCTTCTTCAATTAAATCCCAGAAACAGCTCCTCCAACAATTCCCTTTCTTTTGTAATTAACAATTTCTTCTGAAATTATTTTCACCATTCTACTCCTCCAAATTTTTTTTTGTTGTATCTAACCAAAAAGCGACTTATCCAGGATTACATTCAATTTCCTTGACAAATTGATAAGATTTAGGTGTCTCTCTGCTACACTCACCGCCTCACGAAAGTAATTCGCCAGAGAAACTTTTTTCTAACCTCCAAGGAACAATTAGAAAAGGACTAGCAACTGGCAAACATACTTCATCCCATGTTACCTGCCAACATATCTCCAAGAGGGCCAAGTTTGCATTAATCACCGACCTGCCAGCAGGTAAACTCACCCTACCGTTGCAAAGTGCATTGCTTGGTGGGAGATCAAAGATCATGCAATAAAAACTTGTCTCGACTCGTAAATATTCCTGCGATGTCGCTTTCAGTGTCGCATCATATCTTTCGCTATTACATCCGGCTTTTGGATAAACGGCGCGTATTTCCCATGCTGAGGAGTGTGCAGTCTGCAGCGCAAGTCAATCGATATTTAATCTAGTTTTGAACGCTTAAAGTGTCGCCGAAAAAGTCAAATCCGAGCACTTGCTTAGCGCCTACTGCGACGTGCTTTCTTTGGAGCGTAATTAAATTTATGCATAAATCTGCGTACTGCTGGCATATGGTGAATATTATAGAGTGCTGATTTGGTCGCATCTGGCACAAGCCAAAATGGTGCTTGTCGATTTGATTTAGACGTAGGGGGTAAACCTGAAAATTACACATTCACCATGCGACGTTTACTTTGCAGTGGATGGAGGGTTGATTCGCAGAATAAATACAACTTGCACTGCCACCAAACTCCTCGTGTGCTTTATTCACGAAAGTGTGATGATGGAATTAAATCGTATAATCAACAATGGCAGACATGGAGGTGGCAAAGACGCCGGTAATAATAAGTGTAAGTGTTTGCATTGGAAATGTCGCAGTTGGAAATGAGGTTTTCGTATGGTGAAACATATGATAGCACACCTGTAATTAAAGGCAGCTTTTGTTCATTGCTTACCTTCTAAAATCTCTGCTCCAACACGCGTAAATGACAGGATTCATGCTGGAATTAATCCATCCCAGCCATGTGACAATCGCAAGAATAATTTCCTCGTGCCATATGCACTCAATGCAGAAACCACTTAGGAGATTGACGACAAAGAATGGCAGCCAGCAGACGATAAAAACTCCCATGACAATGCCAAGCGTTTTCGCCGCCTTCTTTTCCTTGGCAAACTTGGCCAGCTTACGGCTGAGCGAAAAGTTTTTGTTGTGTGGGCCGAGGCGTGTGGACGCCATCCTCGCGAGCCCGTTGTTTGCAAGTGCCGTGAGTGGCTCGTCTTCCTGCGAGTACAGCCTGGACTCGTTGTTGCACGCACCACCGCGATGAATGCGCAGTGTCAGCTCCAGATTACCAGCGCCCAGCAATACCTGCTTGGTGCCCAGCCGTAGTGACTTGGTCTGTTCTACAGCAGCGCGATAAATCCGATAGTAGGTAAACACCATCACAAACAACGGCAAATAGAAAGAGATAGTTGATGAGAATATCAAGTATCCAAGGTGTTCCGTAAACGGGCACTTCCATTCTGGAATCGGCTCCGTACGCACCGCACGCCACCATGCAATAGCTGGGAAGGAAATGGCCGAGGAACACACCCAAACAGCTGCAATCAGCAACGCTGCTCTAATCCGGGTCATCCGCATAGGATACGTGATGGGATCAGTGATAGCCCAATATCGATCCAGACTAATTACACACAAATTAAGTATGGATGCAGTGCTGAAGAGAACGTCTAGAGAACGCCAAATGTCACACCAGTCCGGACCGAAGAACCATGTATGCTCTAGTACCTCATAGAGTGCACTAAAGGGCATTACCACCAGACCCACCAAGCAGTCTGCGGTGGCTAATGAAGTGATGAAGTAGTTTGTCGCAGTGTGCAAATACCTCTCGCGTACAACTGCCATTATCACGAGCATGTTGCCAAAGACGGTTGCCATTGAAAAGGCGAGGAGTAGTGACACCACTACGGCACGATCCTGCACCAGTGAACTCCAATGCTCCCACGCGTCCTGTTTCGAATCGGAGGCATTCGTCCAATTCACGTCGTGACTGCTGTTCACTTCCAAACCGGCGTAATACGTAAGATCGGTGACGTTCATATTGATTGTTTGTTCCGCAGCATTATTTCTGAAAGCAGCCAAGAAAGACAAAATATTAAAAAAGCCAACTCCAGGTCTAGCAGATCCATAAGGACTAAATATTTAGTCTACATTCATTAACCTAATCTTTTGGATTCTTATTAGCTAAAAGACTCTGGAGCAAATTGATGAGGCACTTATCGCCGCAGCTCAATACATATCAATGACAATATCAATACAATAATAACTGGGATTTGACCAGGGCATGCATGTTAGTTTAACCACAATAGAGCCTATTTGGTATAGATACCACGTACTCATTGTAAACCACAAACATCAAAATCCCTTAATTTAAATTAACATTCCCGACACATCCACACTATAGACCACACTATCAATCGACTATCCCTACGAATCTATTCAATTCGAAGCAAAAAAAACCTAATTTGCAATGTTGCCATCTGCATACATAAATAACCCGCAAGATTTTTTTATTTCTAGCAATTGACATGCACATACAACCCTCAAGGCACTCGCACGTCAAGATGCGTGCTAGGACCATCTCCCGACTGTTGTCGGGATAAGGACGACAAGCGATAAGCAGGTTTTAGGACCATCACATAGATGCAGGTTGTAGGGGCACGTACTGGATCCGTACTGGATCATGTTAGCATTACGTGTTGGCCCACACATCACGCACCCAGTGTCAGCCACAGACGTGGCTCAGTAAGTTATCAAACAGATGAGAACGTAAAAGCTATAGGGGGTAACGGCCTGGTTTGCGGTGGCAAGTTTTTACGGTCATTATTTATATTACAGTTTGGTCACAGTATTATGGGGTATGTGTTAATACATGTAGATAAAAAGGGTGCAAAATATCACAAGAGGGAGCAATCACATACTTTGGGCGTGTTTATAATTGCAGAGGGGGGGAGGGGGGGGGGGGTTGAAAGCATAAGAAACTAAAAATAATATTTTTAAAATTAACAAAGCATGACGAAGTGATCAAAATGTTAATTTATTTTGCAAAGACTTCCTTAACCTTAAAAGGTATTCTTTTTCGTAAGCTTATTTCTTGTGCTTACCAACTAATCAGAAAGAAACCCACAAGATAATATTAAACATTTTCTTGATTAAAAAAAAATATTTGTTGCCACCTTAATAAAATTTGCTATTAAAGCATATTCATATTTACTTTCTTCACTTCTTCATTTTTCGTTAAATAAAATTGAGATCTGTTACACCTTTCTTCTCCTTACATTAATTCCGAAGGTATTTTTCCTCAGTTGCCATTAATACGTTTCTAATAGATTTCCACTTTCATATGTTTTTTCTTGCCTCAATTGTTTGTTTCTAAACATGTTACTATGACAGAGTAGATAATAAACCTATTCCTCTAATCGATTTGTATTGTTATGCACGAAAGCTGCATTGTCGTGCAGGGAGCGTTTGTAAACGTACAGCTTTTTCATTAGATGCACACGTCCTTTTTGATTGTTGCTATTGTGGTGGCGCATTCTTTGAATGCGCTTCATTTTCATAATGGAATTGCGCAACGCTTTGGTTGCCAGGGTTTATTTAAAATGCACACACGTGAGTACCAGGCACATTGTTTATTGTGCACGCTGCAGCAAACTATCTAGTTAATACTCTGCTTTCATTGTCGGCGATGCAATAAAGCTTACTTATTAGCTTCCAGAGCGGTAACATAAGTGATCTACCATTGTGAAAACATGTGCTTTTATGTTCGTATTAGCAGGTTGTAACTGAGCTGCTGGCTTTATATTCAAGTGAGCAAATGATATTTGTTCTTGTTTAAGGTTTTGCATTTTGTACTAATGAATCAAACCGTAAACTGCCTATAATTTTAATAAGTCGGCATTAAATTAAGTTAAGGAAATATATTTACTGGAAAAACTGGGAAAACAAAAAAAATCTAGGGGAGTAGACAAGTTAGAGGGCGCTAGTGTGTTCGGTTTAAAATATGGATTTGTTTGTTGTAGATAAAAGTGGCAACAGTGCCAATAATATTTCAACTAATTTTACGTGCAATAATAATAGAACCACTTAAGTTTTCTTTAATTATCTTTTCTATAAATTACCCACAAAATTAGCAACCCATAATCATGCTAGTTTCATGTTGATAAGACAAATATGACAGGAATATTAAAAAAGCAATTCAAAAAACCTAGGAACGTAGACAACTTGGAGGG
>JAODGC010047040.1:14082-28980 GCA_027574925.1 Ecitoglossa quadriceps | reverse complement strand
CTGGTGTTTTATTAAATATGGTTATTTGCACGTAATCTAACCTAATTTATCCTAGCTTATTTTAACTGGTTTAATTATCATTACATATTAATACTCCGTTAAAATATACGTTTAGTATTATTTCATGTAACATCATTAACAATCAACATAAATGCATTGTTAGATTACCATCTATGATAACCTCGTAAAATACAGATAATTATCTTTACGCAGCAAATATAATATTAATATCCTTTCTGTTTTCTTCATCCAACCTTAACTTGACATCTCCCAGCAACAAACCAACATGGTTTTAATAATGAACAAACTAATTAACTCGCTGATTATACTCGCATCAACTGTAATCAAAACCACAAATTCACATTGTCTTCAAATATTCCTGGGATCTAACAATTCCAAGCAATTTCTAGGCCCGGAACGTATATTTCCAAGACTCAAAATGCGGTCCCGTAATTTATGAAGCTATCAAAATGTAATAACGCCGCAATTGTTTAGCCACTCAACTGTTTATGGCGCTCATGTCAGAAGCGTACTTTTATATACTTCAACTTAAATAAGCGTCAACCACTGCTGGTATTTTACATATAACATTCTGCGTTCTATACCCTTGTTGTTTTTTTGTGTTGTGGTGGGCGAGCGTTTTGGCACCCGTATGTAGGAGTAGTTTTAGTTGAAGAGTGTTGGTGGCAGCGCGCGGGCATGCATGTTGGATGTAGTGCATTCAAGCATGGATTTCACTTTTTATGGTATTTTTCGCCGAGCTAGATAGTGCTTGATTATAATCCAGTACCAAGAGCATGACATTAATGCTATTTAATCAACTGCAGCCAACGTCGACCGGATGCCAATGGATTTTTGTATTAAAAATTACGCTGAGTCAAATTACACCCCCAAAAATGTCCATACGAAATCTGCTTATTTACAACTTTTTACAAATAAAATTCTAATCTACAACTATTAATTTATGAAAAAAGTTTATACTTATTATTAATTTCGTATTAAACAATCTTTATTTTGGATTCTGCGTAAGAAGTGTAGAAATTGGTTATGTTGTTTATTAACTAATTTGTTTTCATTTACAGCTATTTTTGATACTTTGGTTCTGGTTGTGTTGATGATGCTTGTAAAAACTTTAACAAACTAATAAAATGCAACCTAATGCGCTTAAAAATGTGTGCGGCTTGGAAAACAAGGAGGAAATGCGGAAAATGTAGACGCGAACACAGCAATGTATAGCTGGGTAAACATGTGATAATTGTAGAGAATTGCATACTTTTCACAAGTATGCCATAAAAATGGTAATTAAGTTAGGTTAGAATTCAATTTGATTCGGTTTTTATTAACCACGCCTATAATAATAGATGACATTGGAATTAAACCACGCCCACATATTTCTAAACCCATTCAATTGATCAATTTTGAAACAAGTACATACACAAATTACAAAAAAAAAATGAAATAAATATTATTTATCATTTTGTACTTAAAAAAATACTATTTTAAAGAAGTAGTTTGATTTTTTTAGTTTGCCACGCCCTCTCTCTAAGTAAAATAAAACCACACCCATAAAAAAATAAAACTTATTTTAAATCCCATACAAATTAATACATTTTTTAAATAAATAATATACTTTAAATAAAGAGCAATTTTTTAATTTTCCGTATTTTTTGCCCATTTTCTAAACCACGCCCTCTATTAAAATTAAATACTATTCTCTATATTTTAACAACGTCTAATATTTATCTCGTAAAATAGCACACATCCTCAGCATAAACTTTTCAATTTCTTCCAATAATCATCGTATTTGTATGAAAAAGAAAATTTTCCTTGAAGGATGCTCCGCCTTTTATGACATACCCACCCATTGTGTAAACCACACCCACTCAAAATAAAACACCACGTCTATTCCTAAATCTACAAAACTCAATCTACACTTCTCCCACAACTCTTTATCCAACTGCCGTTTCCAACTACTACTTCGCCACATTTCCTTGACTTTTCTTTTCGATGCGCAGCATTCACATCTTTGATTATCTATCAAGTTGGAATTTGTGTTTACGCAGCGGCATAAAAATGACATCGCGCGCTATTCGAAAAAGCAGTAAAACTTTACTTGACTCTCCACTCGAGTGTCAGTCGTGGTGTCAAATTGTGGGCGATGACAGGAAGTTCCCGAGCACATCCTTGTGTCTGCCGTAACGATAGTTTTATGTTAATGCTTCAACAGCCACTAAATTCTGCCTACATAATGGTGTCCTTAAGGGTCGCATTGCAACAAACCGTAATTGTCATTAGATGGCTCTAGTGTCGACGGCGATGTACATAATCATATTGGGGATTGTATAGTTATATTAGAATAATTGCATTGCTACGGAATATGGTGGTTTTAAGGTATAATTGGAAATCTCAACTTTGAGGATTTTAAGAGGACTAGAAGGGATCTAACTATGCATTATTTATAAATATATAAAGTTTTTGAAAACCATGTGTTGGAAAATTGTTGTTAGCGCAAAAAAGCTTGAAGTTGGATAAACGCTAAGAATTTTATTATGTGGCTGATGAGTAATATTATTGAACAATGTCATTTAATTAGTTGTAATTTAATTAAAAATGTTAAAAAATTTAAGTGTTTTCTTTTCTATTTTTGAGATTAATTTTTTTTTAATATATATTTTTTACTTTGTTATAAATTAGTTAGAATATATATTTAGTCAAAAATTTTCAATAAAATATCAAACTTGCATTATTAATATTAAGCACACAAAATAAAACTAAAGATATTCGTCTCTAGAACGCTTCATTACCTCCTGATACCTTCTGTGTTCCTAATAGACGTTGTAAAATCACAACCTCAAAAGTATAATTCAAATGTATTGTCACAATCTAAGAAAAGTAATTTTAATAATTTGAGAGTTTGTAGTAAAATATTGAGATAAAATTTTTAGTATCAAGTAAACAGAATATAACTGGAGGTATTTTGTACTAGAACACCTCCTTACTTCCTACTAATTCCTGTACCCGTTGTGGAAGTTAAACAATTAGTTTTTATATAATTGTTTGTTGAAAATTTAATACATTTAAAAAATTAACAAAAAAGCTATTAGTGCTAGGTCTGTATATTTTTTGTTGAAAAGTTGCTTTTTACAATAGTCTTATGCAGTTACTCCTAAATTAATTTAAAACATTTAAAAATTGAGGCAAAAACAAAGTTATTTCTTCAATTTTACAAAGCACGCATCAATAAAAGGTCTTTAGGTCAACAATAAGTATTTTCTAGTACTACATTTACCCGGCGCCTTCACCACATCAAAATATCTTTATACAACCAAATAAACTACAGCCACTAAATTTGACTACAGTTTGTGTCTGCAGTATAACTACTTGCATCTGCCTCTCAATGTACTTGTAAGGTCAGCATTCAATTAAAATGATCTTCCTCTCTGACGCTGACTAAAGTCAAGGGTAGGCGCGATACCTTCCAATTTCCGATTGTGACCGGAAACATGAATGTTGGATATGTTGGAGAAGGTATGAGCTTTAGTATTAACTGGGCTTATCGCGCCAAAAGCGCTGCAAATAACATTTGATCGTGATTGCGGATGATTTTACTAATTGAAATTCCTAATCTTAACAGGGGCTAAGTTCATGCTGATTGCATTTGTATATCAGCAATTGAGCTAGATAATTTGGTGGAAATGCAGAAATAATCCATATAATCTTTACGCTACATTCACAGATTTATGATTTAGCTAATTATTAAAAGCACTATCTTTCAAACAAAAACTTAAATGTGTAATGAAAAAATTCAGCTTATTGTCACAATTTATTCAATTATAATCTGCTCACTTTTAAAACAATAATTGTAAACACTACTAAATTATGAAACAAATAATGTCTATATTATAACACAATTATTTCTTCAAAAAATATTTACCTGCATTATATGACATACCTATCTATTGAAAGCTCCTTTTTACTAAAACCATCAAATATATTTCGAATAAATTATTAAAAAAACTGCACTCAAAAAAATTATTTATTTTACTTAAATGGTTTTTCAGTTTATAGTAACTTCCTCTATTACAATTAACATCTTTTCAAATTTCCCCACCTTTAATTTTTGTGCAATTTTTTCATCTGGAATATCCCACTGTGTGACTTGTATTGTAAAATAACTCTTTAGCAATACTGCAATATTTGTATTAAATTTTAATATAGATTTACCATCAAAGAGAAATAAATTAATCCAACGCCCCGCCCCGTCCATGTATTTAACGCCACCTAGCGGACAAAATTCTGCTGTATTTAACCGCTGTAAATAATTATTTCCCCGAAAGCTTTTTTCCTCTTTATTCCAATTTCAAATAGATGGAAATCATTTGCAAATCACACATTGCTACCAACCCACCCAACCCTACTCTATAACGTTTCAAAAACTGTAATTACATACTGCCATCAATGAAATTCATTATTTTAAATTTTCATTTGCATTGTTTGACAAATACGCACTTGCAATAGTGTGGAATGACACAAAGGCAAATTTCATTTGGTAGTAATAGGACGCTGATGGAATGTGCAATCGTGTGCGTTGAAATTTAATACTGAATGGTCCGTCATAAAAATGCATGTGCAAGAAATATATTATTTGTCTTTATTGCTGATTAAATTAGTAGAGGCTAGCCAGATAAATACATAAAGATATAGGTATTTGTATTTTATAATAATTTTTGGAAGATTTTATGGGTATGTAGAAAATTAACGAAGATTTTCCATAATTTAAAAAAAAATATTTTACTTAGCAAATTTGTCTTAAATTTTATTTAATTTTGTACGTTTTTTATCTCATTGTAATTTTTGCTTATCATTAATTTTTACTCATTATTACTCCTAATCTATAAGTGCAAATAAAATAAAACTTCTTTGGCGCTATTTTCACTATTATAGTTATTTTTTCTGGATACTCATGATATTAATTTTTTCCACAATACTTTTCAGCAATATTTTCATTTCTTTATCTATTACAATCCTCATTGCTGTTTATATTTTTTTCATTTTAGCTTTTATTTAGTGTTTCTTTGCAACGCAGCGTTGGTGGAGGCGCCGTACAATGCATGAAATAAAAACAAACAATAGAAATATATTTTTATTTAGTTGGCTTTCTTTAAGCATTATTTTATTTATGTGGTATGCTCTGTTAGCCTCTCTCATTATAATTTTTTCCATTCTTTTTCATCATTGCTCCTAGATACTTACAAATGCTAACACAATGAAACTCATCTAGTGCTATTTTTACTATTTTAGTTGCTCTCTGTTTGGTAATCAATGGTTTATATCTATTTAAATTTATTTGTAGCAGTATTTTCTTTTTCTCATCTATTACAATCCTCATTGCTCGTTTATATGTTTTTAGTTGATTACTGTTGTTAAATCAGCCAGATATACAATTAATCGTCTGTTACTTAGTGTTTATTTGCTGTCTACTTTTTAATATATGCTTTATTAGTATTGTATGTTAAAGAGCTTGCGTATAAAAATATTGTGAGGTAAAAAAATAGCTATGCTATGAATGAGGTATGAATGAGACAACGCAGTGTTGGTGGAGGCGCCGTGCAATGCGAAAAATATAAATAAACAATAAAAATTTTTAATAGAGAAAGTAATAACACTTGTTTGTATGTTTGTATTTTTAATACATTTGAATAAATTATTTTATTATTTTATATATTTGCATTAATATTTTGAAACACATTTATAAATTTGACTTTTATACATTTTCTCTATCCTCGAGATAATAATCCAGAAATCAAGTACAACAATCATATTAAACTCATTTTTCAAAAACATAATTACCACCCTCAATATGCAGATACCTTTGAAACTTTTCACACATGCCGCCAATTTAAAACTTTCCTCAACCAGATCAGCCAGAAAGTTTAAAGCATCGATACCTTTCCAATGTACTTATTTTCGTATTTATCGCAAGTATTTAGTTGCCGCCGCCACACTGGTAGCTGCAAACGCCGCCACTCACTGCGCGCCATCGATGCTGCTTATTTGTTAATACCGGCACGCCGAGAACATTTATCTTGCTCCGTGCAAGTTTAACGCACGAGAAACTACGGTCGGTTAGCTGACACCGGAGGGGCGGTGGTAACCAAAAGAACAAACGGCGCGTGAATTTGTGCCAGAGACAATACCTTTGCGCTGCGAGCATAAAAAATATAGCGCGAAAAAGAATACCTGATGAGGGAAGTAATTCAGCGATGGTGGAGGCGCCGTGCAGTGTAGAAAACAAGAACAAACAATAAAGAAAAAAGATGGTGAGTATAATAAAATAAGTAATAATTGTTTACATTCCGTGACTTTAATTACGATTTTTGTAAATTAATTATGAATCTTAACAAGTCAAATATATTCTTAATACGAAAAGATAGGTTATTTAAGTTTAGACTTATAAGGTTTACCTTTAAAAAATTATTTGTAATAAATATAAATAAAACATTAGGAAAAAGTTCATAATCTGTGCTTTTCATGTTGATAAAACATTTGAGGTTATGCTTTTCTAACACAGCATATTATACAAATATCACTGCGCCATCTATTGGCTATAAACTACATATACTCCAAACTTATTATATTATTATAATATTTAAAATGGAAAGCAATTTGCAATCAATAAAAAACAAATAAATAATATTTCAATTCAAATATGGCCCTTGAAACCCAATATAAACCTCTCACATCATAAAATAAATCTTTACCCTTCTAAAATCTATGTTGCACGCAATAAAAATTTATCATCTCTTCATAAATAAAACGCCCACATTTATTTTTACTTCCCCAACATAAGAAAAATAAGTACTAACATTTGCGGTTTCCCATAAAATATCATCCCACTTTCAACCTATCGTGTTGTTATACATAAATAATTTCCCCCTCAAATTCAAACCTTTTTCGAAACACTTGGATTTAATTTCAACCAAGTCAAGAACTCTGATCTGATAACAGCTTCATACGAGAGTGGATAAAGGGCGGCAGGCGTAAAGGGCGGTGGGCGTAAATCGCGCCACGTGCTATAGGTGGCGCTGCTTTCGTCGCTGTAAATAGCAATGTAATAGTCTTTTAATAGCTGCTAGAGCTATTCAAGCTTCGACTAAGTGCTTTCGCCGTGTCTACCATCTGATGCTGCGGATTAGCGCATCGATCGCATGCAACGACACCTTTGAGGATAAGCAGGATAACAGCTTTCCTGCTGCACGACTATTTAAAACATGGCGCTAAGGTGGAGATTAATAATTTGTAAAAGTTAAAGAAAACAACATATGTGGATTTATATAAAAATTGTAAATGAATTAATTTGCAATAATTTACAACGGACACTAAACAAAGCTTTTTCTTTTAATTTCTAAAGTTTGGTTAGGTTACGCAGATGGTCAGGCCCTCTGTTGGGAACGTTGTAAGTAAAATCAAAAAAAACCTGTTTTCATCTAAGTACATGGTCAACTGCCAGATGACCAGTAGTGAAGAGGTTAAATACGGTATAATTAAAAGTCATGAAGATACTTTTGTCACAGTCTATAAAATCGTGCACTTAATATACAGGAATAAAATGAACGTAATATCCTAGGTGTAGTGGATTTTTTACAGAATTTTGTTTGTTAGTACAGCAACCTTTTATACACAGCGTACAGCGCCATCTATTGTTACAAAAGCTACAGAGGTATTTTTTAACTATCTACCAAGACAATGTATTCTAACAATTTCTAGATGTGATAATGTACCAAAAGAGTTGTTTTGTAGTGGGAATTGATGAAAAGAACACGATTTTGTGAAATTTCTACAACAACTTGTTAAAAATGCAGGAAATTGCAGGATGCATTTGTGTGCAGGATACACGTACAGCAGGATGAAAGAAGAATAACGTACGTGCCAGGTATTGTCTCTGTTACTGACCAAACGTGCGGAAATTGTGAGGAAAACGAGCGCGTCTATTTCGAAGTCAGTTGATCTTCAACACGCAGCCGTTGCAGAATGGACGCGCGATTATGATGAATGTCGACATAGCGAGCGGATGTGTGAAACAGCACACATGCCGCCTTCCTGAAAGAAGGCGGTTTTTCGTAGCTACTTCGCACACCTCAGTATATAGAAATTCCTTTTTGAAGCGTACGCCTATGATGATGTGAAAATCAATAAAATGAATTCCAACCAGAGTATTACATAATGCTGTATATAAGAATTATTTTGAGGGGAGCAAAAAAATGTCAACATTATACGCGTGATTGAATCATCCAGTTAACAAATATTACAATTATTGTTTGTTGTTTTGGAAAATATTGTTACTAATACCGGCCTGTCCACATAGAAATAGAACACTGTAAAGTATGCAGAAGGATTCAAACCCATGTTTCTGAAGTTATTCGTGTACTTCCGACAGCAACCAACTGAGCTACAGAATTTGCTTAGAATTATTGTTAAAATTAAATTTAGATTCCACCATTGTGCAAAACAATGAACCATTCATAGAATGTTGTAATGTTTTCAACAAATGTTAAATTATTTTATTTGCAAATTACATTATTGTATGTTAGTAATAATTTCCATCTTCACATAATTATTACTGGATCTTATATGGACTGATCTGAAATGATTGCATTTTGTAATTTTTATTCCTGGAACTTGTCTATTAGTGTTAGGAAAATATGTATAAATTACTTGAGTTTTCATACACTGCCAAAATTTTTATTTGTATCTTATCTAATTATTTAAGTAGTATGTTGTTTTTAATATTGGTTTTGCGTCCCCACCACACTTTAACCTAACCTAACCTAATCTAATCTAATCTAATCTAATCTAAACTAATCTAATCTAACCTAACCTAACCTAACCTAAGCTAACCTAACCTAACCTAACCTAACATAACCTAACTTAACCTAACCTAACCTAACCTAACCATACTTAACCTAACCTAACCTAACCTAACTTAACCTTGAGTTTTCATACACTGCCAAAATTTTTAGTTTTATCTTCTCTAATCATTTAAGTAGTATGTTGTTCTTAATTTTCATATTGCGTCCTCTCCAAAATTAACCATGGATGTTGTGACAGCCCTTAAAAAAGTCAAGGCATTTGAGAGTGGGTATATATTGTACTAAAAATACTATTTATGGGTTGATATATTAAAAGATTGCAACAAAAATTACAATTGCATATGTTATTTGTTAAAGAAAAAATTAAGTATCTTGGTAAGAATATATGAGGGTTGAATTAAAGACAAACCAAAACATAAGAGCAGAACTAATTAAATCAATAAATTAAAGAGAAATGTTATGTGTAAAATAATTGGTGATTTTTTTTTGTATTGTTTAATATTTTTGTAATAATATTTGATTTGATGCTAAATATTTGAATGTCAACTGGTTTAATCTCTTTTTCATTCAACTACCCCTTTTGTTCTGTTAATATAAAATAATTTATTTTCAAATAAAACAACAAAAGTGTATTTTTATAGTTAAATGAACAACGTGTAAATAGTAACAAACAAAAACATTTGATTTTTAAGTGAAGTCTGAAAGCAAACGAAAACAAAAAAGTGTTAAAAACTAAATTGATTAATTATTTCACTTTTAGACTATACTCATTTTAAGTGGATACTTTGTTGAATATTTCAATTTTAAATTAGTGTTTTTGATATTAAATAAATTTTGTTAATATTTTCAAGACTAGCTTTAAAGTTGAATTTATCATTTATAACAAACCCAAAGAAATATTAATTATTATGATAATTAATGTAGTGCAACAAAATAAGTATTGTGTTTGCATTTACTAGAATATTTAATATTACACTCCAAAATAATTAAATATTTTAAACTCATAAATAAATTAATGTTTTTCTTACCAATTCAATTTACTTTAATTTTAATACTTTAATCCGGTCATATATTTTTATTAAAAAATTATTTTGCATTTGTAAACATTATATTTACTACTACCATCCTAAGTCAAACATCAAAATTGTATTCGTCTAATAATTGCGAGATTATTAATTAAATCAACATGGCTTATGTGCACCACCTCTGGCACTACTTTCTTCACAAAGCGCAATCGCAAATTCAACGCGCCTAATCGGTACGTCTCCGAATGAGGGCTGATTATTTAGGCGTAAATCAGACGCAAACAGCATGTAGTTTGCGAAGCTAATTTCGCAAAGTAATTTCAAATTAGGCAAACGTTACGTTGCGCTACAAAGCTATAAAGCTTGTCGCAAGCAGCCTGGCATTTATATCGTGGCGATGGTGGAAGCGCCGGGCAAAATGCTGCAATGTTTTTGTTGCTGTGCGTGCGTTCAGTACATGTTTATTTTGATTGGAATTGAAGTGGAAATGTAGTGATTTGTGTAGCTTTTCATGTAATCAAACGTTGCTAAGTGGATGTAAATGTAGATTGAGTTTTTCATTCAATTGTTCACTAAAAGCTCTAGGAAGGAGGTAACAAATTATATACTATAAAGCTATATCATAAAGCAAATGTTATTATTAACTTTAATTAAAATTTAAAACAATTCATACTTTGCAAAATAAAATTGGAATTTAAGTGTCAATCTGTTCGTTTTATATCTGGAAAAGAAGTGGGGGTAACATTATGGGAATATTAGAATAATGAATTTTCGAATAAATTATATTTTACATTCGGTACGAGTACATCAAATAAATTAGATTGTTTATATATGTTTTTTTATGATTTGTACTAATTTCATGTTTGACACTAATATTCCTCGGGCTCTGGATTAACTCATTTCTCTTTCTCGTAAAGTTATAATCATTTGGCACATAATTATACTATGTATGATAACAGCAGATTGTCCGATTAAGTATGTGGCATGCTCGACAATGCAGCCAATCAGCAATATTGCTAATGCACCCCCACCCTCGTCGTGAAAGTTGCGCGTGTTTAAACTTGAGATTATGCCGATGTGCTCCTATTAAATGTCGGCGTTGTTCAGGAAGACGCTTTAATAAAGTTTTGATTACAAAACCAAGCGTTAATATGTTAGTACCAGGCTGATCGGTGCATAGAGAGGTTTACATGCAGGAATTATCCTTCTCCCTCACATCTTTGTTTTGCTCCAGTACCAAGGACCGCATCAATGATTCACCAAACAAACTTTGGTTTACATACAGGAAATTGTTTTATATTTATTTTTGAAACTTTAAAACACCATTTACAATTTGAGAATTACCTTAAAAGATGAAGATGTATCCACAGGATTATCTCATCAAAGATATTAACGACAAATATTTATAATCATACTATGCTTTTATCTTAATCTACAACGTAATATACAATGTGTTTTGTTGTCAAAAAATTTTTATCACTTTGAAAATTGATCAACTTCCAACATTTTTGAACGCCAATAATAAATCAACCCAATTGATTAACTTTTTTTGCCAACCCAGCAATTTTACATCTTATCACACAAATGAATTTTTTTACTACTACTACTACTACTACTACTACTACTCACAATACAAACAAATTTTTACCTAAAAAATAACCTGAAAGCATTGAATGTACAAATTTTGTTTTTTTTTTTATGAAGCCAATTAATCACTTTGCAGTTTGCATAAAAACCCTATTAGCACCACCAAAGAAACCTATTTTACATTCATCAAATAAATGCGTATGAAAAATAAACAAATCTTATACCTTCATACCTCTTATCCTTCTGATTAAAAGTGCTGCTTTCAATTTTGATTTTTACCCAGAACCATTGGGGTAAAAACATCCAGTTGGTTTTAATTTCAAGAGTGCTTTATTAAATTGGAAAGTAATCTTGAGAGCTGATTACGATAGTAGTATAAAGCGAATGATAAAAAAATCAACCCTGCTAAGGTTAATTGAGAATAACATATCAATGGGATTAATACTTTGTTGTAATATGTAATTTGGTAATGTGTTTTATTTGCAAATTAAGCTCAATAAATTAGAAATTTTATCTAGATTAAATTTGATATTAAAATCTACAAAATACAATTTTCATTTATTTATCATTATAGTTATTTTTTTAGTATAAAAAATATTTTTTTATCATGATTGATTTTTATTCTGTTTGTCTCTGTATACAGGATGTAAGGTATTATTGTGAACATATTGTTGCCTATGTTAACACCGCAGTTAACCTCCCAGCATTAGAATGTATGTTCGGGAGGTTGCAGACTTCCTTTTAGTTCCAACTACAACTGTTCTAACGAGTATGCTATTTAGATACTTTATAATTATTACATCTTAAAATTAATTGTTCTCCTGATACGTTTGACATATTATCTTTTTCTACGTTTTTCTTATCTTATAAAACAATGATATCTTTTTCGATACTATATCAATATCTTTCTGATATGTTATGATTTCAATCATGTACTTGGTAGATATCCATTCTTTTGTAACTTGTTATTTCATCAAAAACCTATTATCTCTTCAAGGATACAATATACTCACAAAATGAAAAGCATGATTAACTCAAATTGATATTCATGAAACTCGTGAGACTCACGCTGCTGCCACGGATAAAGCATGATGTACACATTGTGCACATTTTCCTCAACTGTGCTCGCCCATCGCTCTCAACCAACGTGTGATAAATTATTGTCGACATTTAAGACACATGAATACTTTCCTCATCACTTAATGAAAATAACTAACCACCAAGCCAGATTACATTGTGGCAAGCAGCACGACCAGATTTCCTGCAACAGACTAAAACTGATGTGATGATGCTATTAATTTGCGATACGTATATAAATAATACGTTGGTAAATTAAATACTGCAAGCAACAACCAAAGTCCTTGAAAGTGCTTAGAGAATGTGACAAAATGTAGGTAAGCTTAAGGATTTTTTGTTAGCTTGTATTATAAATGTGGTTTAGCAGGAGTGGCATACGAATGCATAACACTGCAAGTTAAGAGCAGCTTTTGCCAACAGTAATGTTGTATTTTGGCGCACTCAAACATTAAGTTGGTAAGCGAGGTGTCTGTGTCCGGCGCCTCCACCATGAAGTAACACGCACCAAATACAGGTTCACGCAATAACACAAACTGTTCAAATGACGTACAAAAATAATAAGCCCAAGTGGTAAATACTGCGTTGTAGAAATATAAAGTACAACAAATGCTTGTTATCGCTACCTGCCAGATCCTGCCAACACCTAAAAGAAAATAGAAAAAAGGGACAGCAATCAGTGTAGAATTGTAAAGTGCATGGCGTATCAGCAGTGTCTGATCAAAGAATGCACGTGCAATAAACAATGCAATCATTGTTTAGTTGAGAACGTTTTATTGAAGTTGCAGGTATAAAAGAAAAGTTACGCCGAGTGCATCGCCGCCACTGCCGCCACTGCGTTTGATGTCGTGATAGTAAAACGCGCAATGTAATTAAAAACAACGTGCGACTTGACATGGGACAGACGTGAATGTAATATGTGCGAAATTCAACCAGGAGCGGAAGTAATCAAAAAGTTGAGCAGGAAAATAATAGCATTGTTGGGAAATTACTTTCTTCTAAATCTTTATTAAATTTGTACTTTGGTATTAATTGAACTCCAACAAAGTAAAAGTTTTTCGCATTGCAGTATTCTTAAAGCAAAAATATTTTTTATAGGTTAGGTTATTTTTTTTTAGGTTTCCTACAACAAATCCTTCTCATTCTGTGCTCCTGCTAATTTACATTTCATCAAATATATTAACTTGATAAACATCAATTCTTAAAAAAAAATTATTAAGAAATTAATTGTGTATTGAATTGAATTTACTTTGACACTCAGTAAATAGTTGGTATTGTAATATTTTTTTTCTGGATGTTGCTATTTGCAATGTTTATTTATTTGTACTTAAAAAATCTGCATTGTAAATTGACTTTTCATTAGCTTTGGATTGTTATGTATAAAATTTTTTAGGTTATCATTATTTGTATATTTGAATGATCAATTTTGATTTTTTTCAAATTATTGTCGATGTTTGAGAACCACTGGTTTTGCACAGATACTAGTCAATTAAAATAAAATAAATTACAAATTATAATTACTACTATATTTATATATCCTTATAATATCTTATTATCCCAATTGTATGAAGTAATGTGTATGTTTGGTTGCCTATTTTACTTCTACTTTTGTTATCCATTTCTCAAAAATAAAAATAAATCTAAATTCTTCCCACAAATGATAATATCATTAAAATATTATTATGATATATTTTCTTATAATTAAAATTTGTATTATGCCATAATGCTACTAAAAAAAATTATTTATCAAATAATAATTAGAATTGTATTAACCTTATTTCTACGATACAAAATTTCTAGTACAGAAGGAATTCTATTGAAGTAAATAGTAGTGTTGCCGCATGTTTTATTTAATGGCCCATTCCAAGCAATGTTTTGTATTTTTTTGTCATTTCGCTCATTTCAAGCGATTAATTTCATTGGTATTATTTAGTGTAAAAAGTCTGGATAGTATAAACTAAAATTTATAGCACTGCTTGTCAAAGTCATTCTGAGAAAAGTGAGTTGTATGAGGAAATAGCAAATAGAAAGTAATTTCTTCGATCACAGCTTTCACAAAAGCGTCAACTGTGGTTGCCATGGTGGCGGCGCCGGGCTGTAAAGAAAACACGGAGCCAGTGAAATCTACAGTAGGAAAATATTGAAAACAAAAATACCAATAATGATATTTATTCTCAACACATCTCCTAACATATGCTGAACTCAAAAAAAATTAAAATTGCTCTTGTTATTTCTGAGCACATAAAGAAAATGTAAAACAAAATTTAATCAATCACAATTAATGAACGAATTATTATGATGTATGTGACTATGAAAGTGTTATTATTTAGGTTTGTCATAAA
>JAODGC010047040.1:3776-13982 GCA_027574925.1 Ecitoglossa quadriceps | reverse complement strand
AGTAGACAATAAATTTTTTTGATGTGTTTGCAGAGGGGATGTAAAAAAACGCTTGTGTCAATAAACAATACAGATATTACAAAATGTTACTCATTGGTTATTGTCCCAAGCTGAGCTCCTAATAAAAATGGAACAACAAAGCTAATTAATAAACCAATCAATATTGCTGTCCTCGTTATACGATACCCTAAAAACTATGGTTTTAAATTACAGCATGTGACTTTGGTTGCCTACCAATATCATTTTTCATTATTCAACTGAATTTCGCTTTTTGATGCATTAAAATCCAACTTTTCTTTATCATACTCAAACTCTTTTTTGTACTTATTTTCAAGCTTACTTATCTAGTACATTAGATTAAATGCACCTTAAGTTTTTAATTACAACAGTTAATCTAATTCAGTCCTACACTTTGCCGATAACCTAAAATAAATTCATTCCCAACAATTGTTCAACTCGGTATTACTTCCCCAACTGTCAATACATGTCTTTATACATTTCAGCATGTTTCTTTCCTCTTGTGTCTTTTGTATCCTTGTTTACAACCCCCACTACGGCAGCAATAACACCACTGGCTGTCGATTGTCAATGTTGGCACGGCAGTGGCTCCAGCAGCGCCAAATAAACACGCGAATAAAAAGTGCCAACGACTGGAAATGATAAGAAAATAGTGGCTGCGCTCGAATAAAAGTGATATTATTCTAAGCGACAATGTTACGACCACGACTTTCCCAGGATCAACAGAAGTAAAAGAAAATCAATGCCGAAATGGAGAAAAAAATGATGAGAAGGAAAGAGGGGGGGGGGAGATATTTTACTAAGTACACATCTATATACTCACTCTTTGACTAAGATGGATATTAAAAACCGGTAGAAAACAAATAAGATTAACATGATAATTGTTATTTATATGATGGGGCGAGCTGAGGGAGAAGGGAGGGTAATCTAAACAACTAAAAAAGCAGTGTACAAATAGTCGGAAATTATTGCCATTGTAACATTATCAAATAATAGAGCGTGCAAATAAAAAACGCTTTAATGTAGGCAACTAAACACACAAAGTATCAATATTTAATTGTAGAATAAACATTTCAATGGACATAACGGATTCATATAAATTTAAAAGGAAATAATTTTTAATTATGTTGGATTTTACAGTTAGTGAATCATATAAATAACTGCACACGTTATGTCATTTAAATATTTCTAATTCAAGCGCCATCTATGACGTCAAAAACTACTGCTTTCATTTAAAAAAAAATATTTTAACAAAAGTCAAAATATCAAACTGCACATATTTTGCAAATGAATGTTATTTTGTTTGTTTTTCAAACAGCAAAAATTTATCATCCAAATAGCGTAACATGCGGTAGAAATCTAAACTAATTTTATAACTGTCAATAAAATAGAATTTCAACAACTGAACTGAAATCAACTGAAATTTATTAATTTGTACACCATTATCACATCATTATCTAAAAACAGTTTAGAAATCAAAATTAATTAATTTTAAAGTATATACCAGCGCCATCTGCATGGACATAACGGATTCATATAAATTTAAAAGGAAATAAATTTTAATTATGTTGGATTTTACAGTTTGTGAATTATAAAAAAAACTGGGCGCGTTATGTTATTTGAATATTTCTTATTCAAGCGCCATCTATGACGTCAAAAACTACTGCTTTCATTAAAAAAAATATTTTAACAAAAGTCAAAATATCAAACTGCACATATTTTGCAAATGAATGTTATTTTGTTTGTTTTTGAAACAGCAAAAATTTATCATCCAAATAGCGTAACATGCGGTAGAAATCTAAACTAATTTTATCATTGTCAATAAAATAGAATTTCAACAACTGAACTGAAATCAACTGAAATTTATTAATTTGTACACCATTATTGTATCATTATCTAAAAACAGTTTAGAAATCAAAATTAATTAATTTCAAAGTATATACCAGCGCCATCTGCATTTGTAAAGCTGAATTAATTTGACATATTTCCATAAAATGCATTGAAATTAGTTTTTAATATTCTTTACATAGTCTAAAGTAACAAATGCAATAAAAATTCATTATCTTTGCATAAAATCAATTCTGATTGGTGAAACATAGATATCATCATCATAAGTTCACAATTCTCCTTGAATAAGTTCAGAATTATTATCAACATAATCATCATTAAGGTTCCGCATAAAAAACAATTTTTATTCATTTCCTTTTCAATTTGAATTTTAATGGAAACTTTAAATGTCACACTGTTTTCTTCTTCTTCTTCTTCGTTTTAAATGATTTCTTTTAATTCTACTAACAGTAATCAATCTCAGCCAGGTCCATCTCACTGAAAATCAGTGCAATCTAAAAAGTTAGGAAATTTTAATGAAACAGAATTGATTGTGAGCCAAGATTGTCTTTTCGGATAGAAATTGCAAGTTGAAAATATATTGCTGTAGTTATAGCCAGTGATCGATATGTGATTGTCTTTTGGAACTCTTTGCACCACTCCCTTTTGAAGGGCCCAAGCGTAAAGAGTAGCTAAAGGCGGCACTTGACTGAAGGCGCTGAAAAACCAAAGTAACCGGTACGCAGGAATAGAGTGATAAGGGTTGCGTGACAACCCAGCTGGAATCTCAGCAATGTACTTTGTAAGCTGAATACTCAAGAGAGTATTAGGAAGAGATCAGAAAAGGAAGGTAATTGATACAAAGATGTATGCACTTGAATATATTAACATTAAATTGAAAGCATTCCTTTGACGAAGATATTTAGATGATACTTTACTTTTGTAGTAGTTTCACAGAAGAAGAATGATCGATTTTAGTTTGGCAATAAATCACTAGTCTTGCGTTTTCTTAAGCAAAAAACAAAGAAAATTGATCTCTCAGTTTGTGTATGTTTGTGATTCGTTTTATTTTTTATTGCTTGACCCGCCTGAGTAGGTCAACAAACGAACGTCCAAAATGCTTTGGGTACTTTTAAACTAAATGGAAGACTCCTAAAACTTAGGAAACTTAATGAAGCACGAGGAACTTTTTGAACAATAAACAGCAGCCGTTGGAATATTTGGAATGAGCCCAAAGCTGTTCCCACATGGAGTACTTGGTTGGATTTTTTTCATTTGGGAATTTTTTTTAATTCCATGCAATGTTCTGAAATATGTTCATTGGAAACATTGAGGTTACAAAAAATGACTGATTAAAATAAAAAAGCTTTACATAATAATTTCAAAGATTTTTTTTATACTTAACTTTCAAACCATCAATCATTGGAGAATTCAGAAGGAAATCATAGTCAAACATTATATTTTGCAACTATATAATATATAGTTGTATAAATATATTGAGTCGATAGCGATAAAACCTTTAATGAAATATAAAAAAATAAAACCAAAGTTTACTTTAAAAAATCTTGCTAATTTAATAAAGCTTTATAAGCTTTATTAGCAAAAAAAATTCTATACACTAACTGAAAACAAAAATGGTTGGTGTTGTATATGGTGGCAGTTGTCGGGCAATATGTAATGTTCAACAGACATAACTTTTAAATTACAAAAAAATTTGCAAAACAATTTATAAAGTGCAGTAAACATTGTCACAATTAAACACAGTTTATTGCTGTTATATAATTTACAAAATATGACTATTTAAAATAAAAAAGCTCTACATAATAATTTCAAAGATTTTTTTATACTTAACTTTAAAACCATCACTCATTAGAGAATTCAGAAGGAAATCATATTCAAACATTATATTTTGCAACTATACAATATATAGTTGTATAAATATATTGAGTCGATAGCAATGAAACCCTTAATGAAATATAAGAAAATAAAACCAAAATTTACTTTAAAAAAATCTTGCTAATTTAATAAAGCTTCATAAGCTTTATTCTTTGTAACACAATATGACTTATGACAAAATTCTTCTACATTTACTTATAATCCAAAAAAAAAATTTTATACACTAACTGAAAACAAAAATGGTTGGTGTTGTACATGGTGGCAGTTGTCGGGCAATATGTAATGTTTAACAGACATTACTTTTAAATTACAAAAAAATTTGCAAAAAAATTATGAAATGAAGTAAACACTGTCACAATTAAACACAGTCTATTGCTGTTATATAATTTACAAAATATGACTGATTAAAATAAAAAAGCTCTACATAATAATTTCAAAGATTTTTTTATACTTAACTTTAAAACCATCACTCATTGGAGAATTCAGAAGGAAATTATATTCAAACATTATATTTTGCAACTCTATAATATATAGTTGTATAAATATATTGAGTCGATAGCGATAAAACCTTTAATGAAATATAAAAAAATAAAACCAAAGTTTACTTTAAAAAATCTTGCTAATTTAATAAAGCTTTATAAGCTTTATTAGCAAAAAAAATTCTATACACTAACTGAAAACAAAAATGGTTGGTGTTGTATATGGTGGCAGTTGTCGGGCAATATGTAATGTTCAACAGACATAACTTTTAAATTACAAAAAAATTTGCAAAACAATTTATAAAGTGCAGTAAACATTGTCACAATTAAACACAGTTTATTGCTGTTATATAATTTACAAAATATGACTATTTAAAATAAAAAAGCTCTACATAATAATTTCAAAGATTTTTTTATACTTAACTTTAAAACCATCACTCATTAGAGAATTCAGAAGGAAATCATATTCAAACATTATATTTTGCAACTATACAATATATAGTTGTATAAATATATTGAGTCGATAGCAATAAAACCTTTAATGAAATATAAGAAAATAAAACCAAAGTTTACTTTAAAAAAATCTTGCTTATTTAATAAAGCTTCATAGGCTTTATTATTTGTGAAATAATATGATTCATGACAAAATTCCTCTACATTTACTTGTAATCCAAAAAAAAAAATTCTATACACTAACTGAAAACAAAAATGGTTGGTGTTGTACATGGTGGCAGTTGTCGGGCAATATGTAATGTTCAACAGACATAACATTGAAATTACAAAAAAATTTGCAAAACAATTTATAAAATGAATTAAACACTGTCACAATTAAGCACAGTCTATTGCTGTTATATAATATGTACCAACAATTTATCAAAAATAAAAAAAAATAGGATTTTTGTTTGATTTTTTGACTTTCTAACAAACCAATAAATCTCATTATTTGTTTATTGTTTTTGAATAAAATCATCCACATTAACAAAACCAACAAACTAATTTCTCGCAATACAACCTAACAATATTTCAACTTTGTTGTAAATATTTGAAGAGAAAAAATAATTTAAATTTCATCGAAACGTTCCATGTTTCAGTAAAAGCAAGTACAAGATTAATAAAAGCAATAACAACTATCTTATTTTTATCACTTATATTTGCATTTTTTTGTAGCAAAATAAAATTGAGTTATTAAATTAAAAGATTGCAATATTTAAGCTTCTCTCAGCCTTAATACGTTTTTTTCTTTTTACAGCAAAGTAAAAGCAATATGATTGCATTAAAGAAAGTATCACAAAATAATATTTCTTTTTATAGATATTTTATAACTTAAAATTTCCCCAAGGACCTCGACCGTTCAGACAATCACTGAAATATTACCATTTTTATTTTTCACGACTTCATCTAACACAATGCAATAGACTAGTAATAAAATTAAAATTCCTTTTGTGTCTTCTGCAGTTGCTCAGAATATTCAATAACAAGCTTTTTGCAAGAGATAAATATTAACTTGATATTAAATTCCCATTGTGTAATTAACATTCATAAATCTGCCATGCACATTCTTAACATTACAGCAAAAAATAAAGAAGAATATTTTATTCAGTGCATAAAATATTTATGATTTTAATTATTATCTTAAACAAATAAATTTTCTTCTTGTTTGTTATTGTCTTAGTGTAAATATTTTTGATGTGAAAAACAATTGTACAGATTTATTTATCTATTACTAATTCAAACTAAGCCAAATAAACTTTTCCAGTGCTGTGTAGGAAAAATTAAATTTTAATTTCCTGCAAGAGCTTTCAAATGCACAGATCACAAGAATTACAAAAACTATGATTTACTGATGTCTTTTTGTAGGAAAATAATAGAAAAAATTAGGAAAACTACTAAACTTTAAGTGATCATTTATTCATCATTAATAACAATCAATTTGATACTTGATACAAGTTGAATTTTAGAAATAATAAAAATGGATAAAAAATTTCATAAATATTTTTCCCACCCCAATTCAATATTTAATTTTTAATTTGCAACGGTACAAGTAAAAATAACAGTAAGCTAATTTTAATATCAATTGATAGCATAAAAATTACGCTTTGATTTTATATGCATATCAATTATGGAAAATGTGACCAATTGGAAAATGTGTCATAAATGGCTAAAATTTAATTGTTGATGTTTTTAGTCAAACTCATATTTACATACAATTTGTGGTGCAGTAAAAACAATGATTTTATTTTAAAATGCACAAGCGTAATATAGGCAACCAATTAAGATCCAAAATAAAAAATAAACAATGTTTACATGTTTTACATGTATTGTACGTAAAAAAATATAACCTTTAATTTCAAATCTAAAACAAATTGCAATCTAATAATAAAATACGATTTCGTTTATCTTCTTTGACAATTTGTAACTTTTAGGTATATATGGTTGCCTAGCTTATTTAAAAAAAAATTCAGAAAATAAAAGAAGTAAGAATAAATACAAGCTAATTTTTAAAAAATGGATAACAATACGCTCTAAATAATAATAACTCCACAAATATACAAGTTTTCCCAACTTAATATCCATTTCCTAAACAATTACAATCCATATATGTTATTCTTCTATTAATCCCATTCCCTTCAATTTCCAAGCATTGCGTCAATTGCGTAATGCAACATAACGTGCATTACACTCCATTGCACAACTGCTGCAAATTGCATAATTAATTATGACTTTGCATTAAGTCGCTTGTTGCGCGGTGACATTGGGGCGCATTGTAAAAAAATCAATGTGCAGGATGCAAATGACGTAAATAATGCTAACGATGCCAACGAGGGCACGTAATGAATCAAGCACACACAAAAAACAACCGCATAAGAACTATTCTACTATTGAAGAGGCGGCGTGGAATAAGCTCGAGCTTTCCGTGGACGCGCAATAGGCATATGCAGCGTATGGCAATGACTCATAGGGGCATAGGGCTGCTTTTGTTGGTAAATAATTAGAACTACGTGTTTCTAAAGGAAACATTGTATTAAATATTTAATGTAGAGTTTATGGTGCATTAAAAATTAGATTTTACTTTCAAACGCACGAAGATGGATATTTTAATGTAGGCAACCAAGTAACACGTAGATATAATAAACACCATATTTACAGGTTTATACAATCCAAGAAGATAATATCTCTACTAACAAATGCAACATAAATTAAAATTCAATAAAAATGATTTTTGTTTGTATTCCTTGAAGACAATGTGATTGCATTCATTACTCCAAAGTATATATGGTTGCCTAACTTATTAAGCACCAATTTTAACTTTCAACGAATTTTTTTAAATAAACAAAATCTAATAGTGTAGTCAACAGTTCTTACGCTTATTTTTATATGCTCTTTTTTACCTTATCAGCTTATTGACTCAGTCCAAGATCTTTTCTCCAGATGTTTTCCTTACTGATGCCTAACCTCATTTATAATCATACTGCTAGCTTGTTTATAACCACTCTACCACCACCAAGAATACTATGACGTCACATGCAATTAACGTCTAACACTAGAACTTACAGCACATGATAGTACTTGACATGTCCGGTAGAGCAACACCTGTACTGTTGGTTGCCTATCTGTCTACCGTATTCATCTAATATATATATATATATGTCGATATAACAAAATAATATTTTTTTATTATCTACCATATGTATCTACTACAATCTTGTTTTTTTTTTGCTTTGTCGCAGATTTATTTCCCAACGTTACAAAAAAAATTGTTTTAATACTGATAAAGATTGCATTACAGCCGGATGCATATTTGTTCGAAAATGTCGGCCTGTTGGATCTTCTTTCATTGCTGGTTTTGTGTTTCTATTCGCTATGCAGTAAGCAGAAACACTAAATCAGCGCACCTCGGTTCACATCACCCGTCAACGGGCTGTAGTGGAAGCGCCGGGCACCACAAGGCATAAATCCACAGCAGTAGACCGGGTCCATATAGGCGAATAACATTTCCTGTAGCTCCTGCATTTCGGTAAATGTGCCAGGGATATTACGTTTTTCGACGAGGTTATTTGTGTTGATATCAGTATTTTGTGAGAGCTGTGTGGCTTGCGGTTAGGCTTCTTTGTTTTCGTTACGTTCATATTGGAGAGAATGAAAAAAAAATTTATAAACTAGATTCGAATGAATTTGTTCCGTGTTTGGATTTTCCCTACTGCACCTTATTAGGCTTATTGTCCCACTGTGTTATTTGTTGTTGTTGACTTTCGTGAAAGTAAATTCCTCAGTGCATCCCACTTGTCTTTCGTAAGTAATGGCTAAACATGAATCCATGTCATCCTAAGTAATCTGTAATTTAACAAAACGTCTTCTTGCCATGCGCAAAGGAAAATGCTTAAGCACATCATTTTTCTTGTCCTCCATTGGACTTCCACCCTCAAGATAAATATACGCAGTGAAAATGATGTTTTCGCTTGCAGCTACTTATCCCATCATGAGGTGATAAAAATACAATGCATGCAAGAGGAAAAAATGACCCTAGTCAACGGAAGGAAAACACATGGCACACCCATGAAAATGACAACATAAATCATAAATCTCGCCGCGGACGCCGCGGTGCACCGAGATAATTTATGTCGGACGCGTGTTTTTTTTATACTCCACGCACCATATCCTGTTGGTCCTGTTGGTCCTGTGCGTGCAAGCACATTTTCACACATGTCTGATTTCACTCCACGTACACTTTTTCCACCCTTTGCAATTCGCGGCGTGTTTTTGCCGGCGTTTGATTTACGGCTCTTAGTCTACAATGAACAACAATGCTTTTTGGACAACTCGGATGCAAACAAGGCAGAACGAAGACAGGACATACAGCTGAAGGTAATTGGTTTTGTGATTTTTAACAGGGCGGAATTATTTTTCAGTATAGCGATGAAGATTTATGCAGCAACTTTTCATTGAGATGGGTTTATTTCCATGAATATTTATTTGCAAATACAAATTAATAAATAAAAGTCAAAGTAGTTTTATTTCTATCAGTTAATTTTCTATTTAAAACCAAATACGATTTTTAGATGAATACAATAGGCAACCAACAGCACCACGTCGCGTTACTCTACCAGATAGACCAGGTACTAACATATTGCTTGAGTAGCACATGCCTCTAGTGGGAGTAGCTTACATGAGCACACGCCCTAAACTTAGTAGGCGTTGCCCGCATGTGAAATCATACTATGTGCTCGAGGGTGGCAAGGTGAATATATTTGATCAAGCTGATTGTTATATTCTAACATAATTATGTCAATTACATTATATCAATTAACCAATTAGATTAGGTTAGGTTTTCCTTTAGTGATAATTTGGTTGCCTATGTCAGGCAAACTAAGAAAATATTTTGAATTTAATTTTTTTTAAATTATCTATTTAAAATATCAATCAGTAACAAATGCTAACCTTTTATTAATTTATGATTATTTCAAATATTTTACTACTCACTCACTGCATAATGTAACAATATTGATGATTACAACAATTCAATAAAAAATTATTGCTCCAAACAAACCACGAATAGTGACCACACTCTGTCGTCGTCGACTGCAACAGTGGCGACGTGATGAAACAAGCCAATCGCGACCAATGCGTTCAAACACAGATACCGGCGCCTCCACCATAACCAAAAAATTATATTATTAAATCTAATTATTTCTTTGAAAATTATTATTTTTAATTAAATTATTGATTATGTAACCTCTAAATTATTTATTTTATAAACTAACATCAATTAAATTAGGTTAGTTTTCCTTTAGTGATAATTTGGTTGCCTATATCAAGCAAACTAAGAAAATGTTTTGAATATAATTTTTTTTTAAATTATCTATTAGCAACAATTGCTAGCTTTTTTTAAATTTATTATTAATTATTTCAACTATTTTACTACTCACTCACTGCATAATGTAACAATATTGATGATTACAACAATTCAATAAAAAATTATTGCTCCAAA
>JAODGC010047029.1:0-22951 GCA_027574925.1 Ecitoglossa quadriceps | reverse complement strand
GATGGCTGAGAACTACTGCTATAATTAATCAGGATTAACTGCCCGATGGCAGATATTGACTGCCTTTTTATATGGACGCGGCGCTCGTGCACTCGACACGTGCGTAGCGTTCTTGCAATGTGGTGCTGATGCTGCATCCATGTCGGATGAATGAATATCAAATTCTCATTATTGTCCCAGGACTTATTATGACCGGAACATTTTGAAAATAATATCATTTATTGAAATTCACATTTAAGCGTTACCGGAATCAGTCACAACCAAGTGTACGGTTGACAAAAGATTTCAAATAAATTATTTTCAACAGTGTATGCTGAAATCACTGATTGACATGAATTCCATCTTAAATATATACAGGAGATAAATCCCTACACTCCTCAGAGAAAAGAACAATCTAAATAATGACTAAGCAAGGGAAAATGTGCGCAAAAAAACCATTGATCATTACCTTCGGCCGGAAATATTTTAGCTACTGTCTCTTGGGATTCACAAGGAGTAAAACTATTTGAGATGCATATTATTACGTTATTGGCTCGTTTGAAAAGCGAGCTGTAAAATGCTCACGATTGAGCCACAAAAAAGGCCCAGTTCCATTACGACCAACCCAACGCACCAACCCACATCACCGCAGTTGTAGTCGGAAAATGGATGGAAATAAGGTTACAACTCCCTCCAATGCCCGGCGCATGTCTCCATCAAATAGTGTAATCGTGTTCCCAATTTGAAAAAATTGCTGAAAGGAAAAGATTTTATTCAAACGAGGTGATTGCAGAAATGAATGGCTATTTCTCAAACCTGAACAAATCCTATCATTGGATGGAGGCCCTAGAGCATCATTGGACGAAGTGTAAAGCGTAAAAGATGACCAAGTTGAAAAAGTTTACTCAAAACAATTGTTTTTATTTTTGCACGGACTTTTCAAACGATATTTGCATGTTGCAAAACAAAACAATTCAACGTCGTATTTATTCTTTTACGTTCCAACTTATTATACAATGTTTCCCCAAATTTCGTAATCAATGAGATGACAATGTATATGGATATTCATGCACTTCAATTTTAAGTACCTCAAACAATTGAAATTTGCAAAACAGTACAATAAAAGAATAGTATAGTTACATGACCCAATAATGACTAAATTAATTTACTTTAAAAACTGTACACAAGTGAATTATATACGACAAAAGAATGTATAAGTTACGTTATTACCGTCAACTGCAGTAATGCAATATGAACATCCATCATACCCAGAACAACAAAAGTAATTGCTGGAAGTGTTGCACCATATCTCACATGGTTTATAACATATTCAGTTGGTTTAACTTACGCTAGAGGAATTGTGGCTCTGATTATACATATAGAATTGTTTAAAAGTTCATTTTCCTAAACGTTGTTGGCAGCTACTATAACGCTTCAAGACGTTGAGAAACTGCCGCTGACCAAACATATGAAAGTGTCGTGCTCCTTGCACAAATTCAGAAAGACGAATCTGCCATGGTGGATAGCCACATAAATTCAGGTACTTTCCAAAATAAATGACTACTTCAGGATCAGGAAATTCATAGCTGATTAACTCTTGCTGACTAATGCCTGCTATAGTTAGCTCCTTTTTTCTGCACAGCAATTCTTTGCAGGAATCAACCAAACAAGATCTACCCATAGATATAATTTTAACATGAATTTTGGGTCCAAAGAAACCATTCTTCACACACGTATTAGTCCCATGCCATATTAAATATTGGTGTTTACCCATTTTAGATTGTATTCTGTGAATTAATTCTTCTTCCCGCTTAACTAAAACACCTGAAGACCAAAAACAATAATCATTCACATACAAATACAAAGTAAGAATAAAACTACCTTGAGGATCATAGAAGGATACATATGAAATATTTGTTGCTAATGACCATGTAACAAGGTTAACTAACACATCAAGATGATACAGTCCTGAAGGGCCCCATTTCTGACTAGAAGGCATGAGCACTGAAACATGTTGTGGCAACTTCTTCAGATGAATATGTTCCTCAATGCTGTTCCCCTCGCCACGCATTGCATCGATAAAATGCGTAAGTCTGTAGTACACAAGCAGGTAAACATCACGAGTTGTCATGATTATCGCAGCCACCGCGTGTACCAGCAGCCACAAGCCATAGATAAAATAGTCGCTAACCATGGTAGCTACCTATTGTAACAACTTAAGTTATATTAATCAACAATTAGTCTAATTTAGTGATGACATCGTTGGCCGGGTGTTTCACGAGTTTCTCATGATGCAAGGTTACCACCGGTTGCAACCTCACTTTGAGAGCGCGTAAACAATTAGAATTGTGCTTGTTTTGTAAGTAGAAAGGATGCGTTAAAGATGAACACCACGTCCGCCGGGTAATTGCACGAATATCACGGGTGTGATGCAAGACTACGATGAATTTCGAGCAAAGCCGTTTGCTTGACTACCTGGACCCACCAGGACTCGAGTCACGCACCGACTGATTACGACTATATCAATGAGCACAGAGAGCGCTACCCAATTCCACTCCCTACCAGGTAAAATTTGCTGCATTTTCAAGTACCAATAATTGCTATTTTCAAACAATTGGCATTCATCACTAGAACTGCATATTCGCGCTTTGTCGCGTTGCTTAACTATATAATACCAGTAATCAAAAAGTTGTAAAGTTTTATTGTTGACCTTTACGCCATTACCCAATAAACTATAAGTTTTAATAATTTCTCGTTTATAATTCCATAATATTGAACAATTGGGCCGAACAATCCATTAAAGGAATATAGTTATTATTTCTGTAAGTACTTAATTATGTTGTTTGTCATTGCAAAATATCTATTCCAATTAGAAGTTTCATGTAAATTGTTTACGACGAACTCTTTCCTCATTATACTTTTCTAAAATGCAAACTATGCAATATTAAGAATTCACAATGACAACAATTCTGTTATCAAAGTTCCACGTTACAAGCTTTGCCACGTTGTCAGTTGTTACTAGTTCCGAAATCAGTTGCTTTTCCACCAACGGTATATGATAATTTTAACGATGTTATCAATTCAATGCAGTTGCAATCCCATTTCATATGTGCCTACGAATTGACCTTAACAACCATCTCTTCCTTTGTAACAGTAGCATACGAAAACAGTCTCTTAATATAAATTCAATCGCAAACAAACACTTGACGATGACCTTCCTCCTGAATTCACCCACTGGCTTAAACCGTTTTTCTCTTTCTGCCTCCGTCCATTTTCAATTCAAACCCAGTTTTACGTTCGTTGTTTGATTATGTTCTGGGTTAAATTAGAGAATAACTAGGCATGAATCATGTGCACATGATGTTTGGAACGATTTATGGGCGATCCACATACACTATACTGTTTAATGTAGAATTACTTTAAAAATCAAAACTTACAAATCAAATTATACGATACGATCAGTACTTAAAAGAAGTAAATTTATTTCTTCTCTTTCTTATCATCCTTCTCGTCCTGTTTCTTGTCCTTGCCCAGATTGCCCACTGCTTGACGAATGGCTTCCGATTGAGGATCCACACCAGGCAGATTCTCCAAGACGCTCTGTAGGAACGCAGGATCATTCATCACCTCGGAATAGTCTTCGTCACCTTCAACATCCATAGACTCGTCGCTTTTCTTAGGCGCAACGTGTGTAGCAGATGATTCTAGCATAATATCGGATTGGAAAAGGAGAACTGCAACACTAAGAAACGGTTTTCAACTTACGAGAATCCTGCATCGACATTTGAACAGCAAATGCAATTTGTTCCTCTTCAGTCATGTTCGCAAAGTCAACTGCAGCGTGCGAGCTTACAGGTTCAGCAGCATCCTCCTCCATTGACATAGCTAGTGCTCTTTCCAGAAGAGCTTCCTCGGTAGGCTCTTCTTTGATTGGAGCAGGCACGCTTTCAGTTGTAGATGCTTGCTTGGCGCGTTGAGCGTCGCTTTCTTGGCGTTGTCGTTGCTCTTCCATAGATACACGAAGAGCCTAACAAATGTACAAGTTATTATTTAGATTATGGTTATTTGTATAATAGATGTTTACCAACGCAAGCTCTGGATCTTCATTAGGATCCACACCAAATTCGAAGCCGGATGTACCAAGTCCAGCACCACCTGTGCCATCTTCACCTTGAATAATAGGAGAGCTGATCAAAGCATCTGAAAGATGAGGACCTGGTGGTACTGTTACAAGATGACTTCCAGTACCATCCTAAACAGGACTTATCAATTGAGGTTTAATGAAACGATTTCGAAATTGTTAATTTACCTTTCCATTTAGAGTGTTTACGAATGATGTAAGTACATCAGTATTGACAGCTTCTTCTCCAAAACTGATCAAATCTACGTTTACTTTCTCCTTTTTTAACTTTTTAGCAAGTTTGACAAGCTCCTTTTCTTCAGCTGCCACTGGACTACCAACAAAAGCAACAATGCGCATTTTATGATTCTTTCCTTGGCGATGCTTCAAAGCCAACTAGAAGAAAATTGATTAATAAAATAAATTTCTTTATAGGCAATAAAAACATCTACATGAGCAATCCTAATTCCAGTATGAAGATTTATGTCTCCATTTGGATTAACTTGATGTAATTTAGAGAGAATTCTGCCTACATCACTAGTTAAAGTTGCCAGTACTTCCACACTGAAACAAATTTACTTCATTATGAGTCTTTCTAAGTGCATAATAGGTACAAAGAGGTACAATGAGAATGTAAAACTCACTTAGCTAGTGTTATCAATCCAACATTATTTTCAGGGTTTGAGCGAGTCTTGGAATGACAAACCAAATTTACAGCATCTTGCTGAGCTTGAAGCCTAGTTGGCACAAAGTCTCCATTACGCATATAGTCGCTATTATCAACACTGCAATCAGATTTAAAGATATATTGGAATAAATCATTCAAATTAGCAATAGGATATGCATAGTCATTGATTGTGAAAGGTTAGGAGAGGAAACGTTCAATTTAAGTAAATTTCGCCAATATTTACCATATCATAGTACTCTCAAGAACCATTGTGATGAAGATGGATTAACACTCAACTAATTGTATATCTAGAAAGTGGTATAAGAGCTATTCTTCTTTAAAATTTTATTTGTATGGTAAAACGAAAAATGCAAGTTGTACGACTGGATTTCCCAAAACAAGATTTATTAAATGATTGCTTATGTTTCTGAAAGAGGTCGCAACAGTTGCAAACGTTGCAAAAATGCTTCACACGCCTCACAAACAAAATGTTTAAATATATTAACAATTTCTTAATGATGTAAGTGCTCCTAGTTTATTTTATGATCTGTATTTTATAATTTACGTTTTGAATTTCCAACAATTTAAATCGTTGGATATAATAATTTCAGTGATTTCAAAAATGAAGGCCGAAGTGTGGCAACACCGTAACCTGCAAACAAACTGGATAACCAAAATATAATTTCATTTGTTATTGAAATGTGTAGATTTCAATCGAATTCTGTTAATTCCTATGCATAAAAGTAATAAACTAAGAAGTATTGGAACCAGTTATATTTCATTTTAATCAATCGATCATTCACAGTTTAAAAATTAGTTAAGTAAGTTATAAATAATACCATATATACTTGAGTATTGTGGATACCATGGAAGAAAACATCAAGGTAAGCTGGACAACAATTCTCTATATGTTTATTCTGAATTAGTTTAACTAGTCTATTCTGTGGATCTTTCTGAATCATTTGATTCAATTTATCACGTGATATGCACACGTAGTACGTGCGTACGTTGGTTTAATTATAGAAGCCAAAAGTTGAACAGCAGCAGAGTTACCTAGTTCAAAAGTTATTGCACATTGGTAACGAACATTGATCAAGTGCAATTTCAATAGTTGCACTTATCCTTGAATGTAAAAACGTGCTGCAGTTCATGCCAAATCAGTATTGGCCAATTACACCTGAAAGCGATGCCATTGCAGTGTCCACATAATTATTATTTCAGTTGCTTGTAACATTACTCAGTGCTAAATTGAACTTTTAAATAGATTCTAATCATTAGCATAGGTAGGAGTGCTCTGGGTTATTTTCAGTAGGATATGTGTCCTATTTATGTTTTGGGTGATAGTTGTGCATACCTAATTTAAAAGATGAAAGAGAAGTCATATAAATAACTTGGATTTTAGTGGCACCTGAAACATTTTCTTTTTTGGTATTTCAGTCTGCAGCCGACGAGTGCATACAAGAGACGAGTGAAATGCGTTTACAAAAACGAATTGCTGCAGGAACAGTCCTGCTCAAAGAAGAACCTTTTGTCTTTACACTTAATTCCAGATTACATACACAATATTGTGATCATTGCTTTAAAAAGTGAGTATAGCATACACATTGATTCTTCCGTTTATAAGTATTACTTCTGTTACAAGAGGAAAATTGTTGAAGTGTTCTACCTGCCAGTTTGTTTATTATTGCGGCAAAGGTTGCCAACGGGAAGCGTGGTCAGTGCACAAAGCAGAATGCCAAAGCTTGCGACAAATTGCGCCCAGAGTTATTCCAGATGCCGCTCGGATTCTTGCGCGTCTCATTCGCAAGTTGAGAAAAGGCGGCGATTTGATCAAGAGTTACTATACGGAAGGGAATTTTCGAATGTTCAAAGACCTTATGTCTCGTAAGTTACAGAGCAGTATATTTAGGTAATAATCTTCAATGGAATACCTTATAGACTATTCTGATTTAAAAGAAAACTCTAAGAAAATGGAGCACTTTGTTTCATTGTGCGGGGTTCTATTTGAATTCCTTGGAAATGAAACTTTACCTAATTCTGCGGAACTTATGGGCATGTATGGCCGCATGTGTGTCAACAGCTTCAATATATGTGACGCCGAAATGGTCACAATAGGTACTGGCATTTACTTAGGTGCTTCCGTAATTGATCATTCGTGTCGACCAAATGCGGTTGCAACATTCGAAGGGACTACGCTCACCATTCGTGCGATTGAAGATTTACCCTACCTTGATTGGTCTCAAGCAAGTCCATATGCCGATGGATGAAAATGTTTGTGTATCTTGAACTTTATTTCTCTACCTAGATTCACATCAGTTACATTGACGTTATAGCAACAAGCGCATTTCGCCGTAGTGAACTTCAACATACTTACTACTTCACCTGCCAATGCCCAAAATGTCAAGATACCAGCAGTCATTATGTCTCCGGTGCTGCCTGCCAGTATTGCAATGATGGATGTGTAAGCAGCGTCACTTTCCAATGCAGTGCATGTGGCAAGCAAGCCAGTATTGATTTCATTGTGAAATTTCGAGAAGTCGTTGAATTCTCGGATACACATTTGAAGAACATGCATGATATGGCCTGTGAGTATCCCTAACATTGATATGACAATTGTCATTCACATAATGTTGATTGTTACTATGTTTAGATTTGGATGTGTGTAAGTTCTGTCTGAATAGGCAAAAGGGTGTCCTGTACAAATACAATAGCCAATATGTAAGAACTTTGGATTTGGGATTCCAAGCTAGCATTGACTTTGGCCAATGGAAGGATGCCCAAGGATTTGCAACCGAGTTAATTGAGGGTTACAAGTATGGATTGATTCAAAGTATTTTGGGTAGTATGATGATGTAATTTTTATTTACAGGATGTATTATGGCAATGTTCATCCATTACTTGGCTTACTTTATTTAAAGCTAGCTAAAATATTGGTTTATGAAGCAAAGTGTAATGATGCGTTGGAGTATTTACAATTGGCATGTGAAAATCTCAAGTTAACACATGGTAATACTAGCCGACTATTCCGAGATGAATTGTTACCTTTGATGCAACAGGCCAAATTGGAAACAGGCCGTATTTAACAAGAAACTTATTTTATTTCTGTTTGTATATTGCATTGCATTCTACATTGTTGGAGGTAATAATGAAGTTGCTATATTTTCGATTGAACCTTTTATTTGACAATCACAATCATTTAGATATTTACCACGTTTACATCTGTTTAATTAGATTATATTGCTCATAGCACTTCTGTATCAACTTGCTGATACAAGTGAATTGTTTCGAGCCACTATGGTACAAGTTTTAACTAAGCGTAGTAGAATAATGCCACTCGCGATGTGCTTTGGCTTCCAAGCTCGAAAGTGAACCGAATGTAGCAGAACGATATCACGTAGGTCCGTGGCGTAACACGCGCATTGTGCCAGTTGAACCGAGCGCAGTAGGAACGTCCATCGTTCTCGTGGAGCTGCACAGCGAACGACTCGAAAGACGTAAGTTGAACCGGCCGCAGTAGAGTTATAGACGGAATTCATATGTTGAGCTTGTTTTAACCTCACAGTGAAACGATCACTAACGATTAGCGCAGGGTACAAGTTCAAAAGTTGAACTGGGCACAGTAGATCAGTGTAGAACCTTGGAAATAATTTCTTCATCTGAAGTTGGCATTTCACAACTTTGTACGGAATTGCACAGTATTCATGCCGTTATCACTAATCGTTGTCTCAAACAAATAAAGCCAAAGTTATTTATCAGACAGTGTAATTGATATAATTAACGCTATATAGCAAGCATGTCCAACAGAAACAGATGATTTAAAAAGGGATTATATGACTTTAATATAATCAATATTAATTAAGACAACAAAAATATTATATCTTTCAAATGAAGCATATCTACACAAATCCAATGTGTAAATTATTTTTCTTGTATTGCAGATTGCAGAATTAATATGATCCTGTGCTTCCAACAAATGTTGACTCAATTTTCCTTTTGTTCCACCATTTACATTTGTCATTTGTATCTTGATCATACTAGGACTAATACTTTCAACCTTGATGATAGTTTTTTGGGTCATTTCCTGTATGTCATTCAATTTTGTTGGCCCTGATTACTTTAACTCCTTCCCTGGTAGTGAGGCAAACACCCAACACATTTGTTTCCAGGATCATGTGTGTATCTTCAGTGAGTCTGAACCCTGCAATAACACTTGCCCAGCAGTTGTACCCTGGGGTTTACCCTTGGCTCCTTCTCTGGTCAATTGTTGGGGCAGAATATCACGGCAAGCCAAATTAAAAATCACCTACCTACAAGTGTAAGAATTATGCATGATTGCAGTGCCATTGATATAAAACTGTTCTTGTTAGCTTCCCAATATTTCGGCTTCAACCAGTACCAGTTTCAATCGCAACTTCGCCTGCCCAACAATCCAGTTTGGTACAATTTTACGAGTAGAAGGTTCATATCGGCATGTACAACTTACACTTTAAAGGCAGCTAATAAATAGATGACATAAGCAGTTTTATAAAGACATGCACTGATATTTTCGGTCTATTATCGCGTTGGTAATTTACAAATCTATAACTTGGCTAAATAATGATTTGGTTACTTTCCACTGATTATTGTTTATAATTTCATTGTGTTAGCTACACTTTAGCGGTGAAAATAATGTTTGTACTTTTTCGGCGTGCTCCCTTTTCCAGTTTAAGTTAAAAGCAACAAACAATACTTTATTATTTTATTAAAACATTCAAATGTTTTACGAACTATTCGACGAAGCAGACGTGTCGTGTTTATGTCGCGGATTTTCGTCTGCGTTCGACCCATGTTCGGCTGACGCGGCCTTGGCGTACTGCCCAAGCGCACTTTGAGCGGGATTCATTCCGTTTGGCACTTTGGCCATTGTGCCTGGCTGCCATGTTTTGTTAGCTGTGGGGTGTGTTGCGGTGGATTTTCGGCAGCAGAACATCAACCCCGTTAGTAAGGTAATGCCAAAGTGATAATTAGCCCATTACCTCTGACCTTGCGTCCTTGTAAACAACAATGGATGGTGTAACTTGGGGTCCATAACGCGCAAAAGATGTCGTGAATATTGGCAATGCCGTATTCCTAACGTGGTGCTTGCAGTGGAACGCTCTTCAATTGGGTACTGGTGCAATTTAGCCGACTATTGTGCAATGTGCATCATACGCTTATCAGTGACGATTACAGATGTAAAGTTACAGAGCGACTTGTAAATTTAATCAACGCGTCGACATTGCCTCAGCTACCTCAACTCGTATTTGACGGATGTCTGTGAACGAAATCTACGCACTTAATATATTGCACATTATCAAGTTGCAAATTAGTCTTCTTTTATCTGCGTCCGTTGTGAATTGCAACAAATCGAACACACACCTAGATCTTGGGCTGACTCGGATTGGTTAAGTTAACCAATGATAATGATAGTTTGCAATCATAGCCACGTTCATATGACCTTGCTTAATTGCATTAGCGACATTGCATTAGACGCAATTGATATCATTGTATAATGGAACGCATGCGGTTTTGCCAAGTTCATTTATGGACGGATTTGTGAATGAACCAAAATAGAGGGCAACAAATCCATGGTGACCAGTCGTCGCCAACAACAAATATATAATTGCATCGCGCACTGTTTATTATTTGTTCGCCACTTTTGCAACTTTGCGCACGGTCAGATTTCAGGCAGACGAAGGCGAAAGTCTATTTTTGCAAACTCGTGAACAGACGCACATTTTCCTCCAATCTGTTTATGAACCTTGGAGGAAATAATTTGAGCAAAGTTGTAATCGCGTTTATTTTTAAATGTTCATCATCCAGTGCTGTGGGATATGCACCAATTCAATTGAATTGCTCATCCTGATTGTGCTTCATTGATTTATATTGGTTCTGATTGTTTGGGTGCTTTGCAGCTGTTACAATGGGGGTCTGCAACAAGAAAACGAAAGAGGACACCGGCTACTAAACAAGAAACACATCCGTATAAACACACTACTGACACGCACATTGCTACGAAACGAACGACCACAACACCAAGCCAAGCCAAGCACACTGACAACTGAAGCTAACTTATCGCTTTTTCATTACGGAAACTCAGGAATCGAAGACAACGGCCCAGCTGCAGATACTATAGTTGTAGTACCCAACTGCACCATACACACTCTACAACGCCAATGATGCGTCTGATTATTTCGTCAGCCAGGAAGAATTTTTTATATCATGTGTAGGAGAGTAGTAGCTAGTCGCAGGTATACGAACGCTCGCATCACCGTGCTCAGCGTTAGCGGATTTCTGGAGGGCGCCCGGCGAGCAAAGAGCGCCCGACGTACCGGCACACGTGAACTATTTTGAAGAATTCGCATGGCGTGTGCCGACCTTAGCAATTGCAGGTGGGTTTCCAACATGTCATAGTCAACATTCAGTTGTAGAATTAAACAAAAGTTAGTCTGGCTATCTAGTTACCAGGTTACACTTGCCTAAATTATTTAATTGCTGTCATTACTCAACACATATTTCGTAATACGCCTACCACATTTTTGGTCTTATCGCAATTTACACTTTTCAGTTAAAAAATATTATGAAGTATCCGCAACTTGTGTCCATGCCCTCGGCCGTCTCTGATTGGCTTGAAGAGCAGTTGGAAGCTCGCGGCATCGACGCTGTCGTCTACACCCGCTACGTCTTAAGCTTGCTGTATCGAGATCCCGTCGATATTATTTGCCCGGATCAGGATCTACATATTACTCATTCAAACAAGGTACTTTAAGTTAATCGCATTTCTGACTTACCGGTCAATGGTCTGTTCTGGAAAATCCGAACCTCTGTTGAATTCGTATGCGTTAATTGCCAATATTTAGTAAATGTTTGCCTCCTAATGACTTTGAAGCCCTCGTAATTTATTTTTGCATGTGAAAGCCCCCGTTTGCATGAGGGAGTAGTCATTGGGGGTAATGGAGCGAGGCGAAAGCAATCCTTTTTAAAGCATCTCACGTTGTTTTCTTGCGCAGGAAGTGAGACGCGCTGGCGGTGGTAGAAAGCGATTCTACCGTCCAAGCAACTTTTCACGTTGGGGGCATGCCGACGCTGATCGACTTAAACGTTCAGCTGCTGTTGAATGCCTCAAATCAGCCTCTGATCAGGTATTGTTTAACATAACTTCTTAATTTTTACTTTTGATTTCGCTAACAATTGGGATTATTTTTTCTAAATGTTGATAACACCGGTCAATCTTTTAAAGCCGATGTTTTCTACAAATGTGTAATTGCAATGTACTATTCTTATAACAGAAATGTGGCATTGAATCGTTAGTGGATGAGCTGTGCATCAAGTTGAAGCAAGTTCAGCGCGAGGACGAAGTCGATGCTGAAGAGCCGCGCACAGTCAAGGAATCAAAGGTCGTTCGCGTTCCGAAGAAGATATCTGAACGAGATTCTGCACGCCGATACTACGCCGCCTTCCCGGCGCTTTGTCGCACACCATCCTCATCTGCGACCGCTACCAGTCCAAAACTGGTTCACTTCATTCCTAAGTGGTTGGGTTCTCCAAAGCGGCGGATCTCCTCCGCCTCCAAAAAGTCGCAGCGTGCGCCTGGGAGTCTGGGCGATAAGCTGCACGCCACTTGCAAGCAGGAAGTAGAGATGAAATCGCGCTCGGTTGGCAAGCACAGGTTCAACTATTTCACGCGCGGAATCAACTCAACCACTCCGGCGGCAGCCAATCACAAGAAGGAAACCAAGAGGCCTGGAATTAGTGCACACTGCGATTCAGCGATGAACGCCAAACCGAAGAATTACACGCAGGATGAATTAATGTATGACGATTTGACAGTATTGGGCGATATCCGTGAATTGCTCGATTCTCCTGCATCACCAACATCCACGATACCCGTCGATTTCATGAACATGGCGAATATGACCGAATCAGGAAGCAACAAGTTTTTACAATGCGGCACCAACATTATTAATTCCATTTGGTCTACCAGCGACGACTTGGGCAGCGAGTTCAGTAATATTAGCGTTGATCACAATCTCTGGTCAGCAGCTCCATCTCAATTCTGTGGAGATGAGTGGGGTTTTAAATTGGATAAATTCGAGCGCTGGTCGGACGGTGGGTATGATCAGGAGAGTTTGGTGGCTAAGAGTTTATTAAAGTTAAACTATCATCGTGGGGGTAGTTGCTTTGCGGAAGTACAACCAAGGAATCGTTTCGCAGTGCATGCTGGGCCTGACCCAATAACACGTGCCTTAGATACTTCTGCAAAGTCCAGCGCATCGGAAACGGCCGCAAAAGAAGATCTCTTGCATTCAGCCAGTAGCCACTTCAAACCGATAAATGAGAAGGTTGAAGTAAAAACTCGCAGATACGTTGATGGCACCACTTTTGTGGTGAATTGCAATCTTGATGTGGTAACTTTTCAACGCAGTAAGAGTGGCACCATGTTTCTGCAAGAATCTGGTTGCCATAAACGGTATCTGGAATACATCAAGGATGAGGAACCTACCGGCTTGAAGTTGAAGTTTAATGTGAACCAGAATGATAAGGGCTGTCAAACTGTTGATTCTGATCTGGATGAATCTTCGTCGCGCTATGCGTATACTATCATTAAATTGGACCGTTGTATCGATACCGTCCATATTTATTTCGCAATTGATGATGAGGTTTGCGCTGAATCGGAGTTGGAGCAGCGTCCAGATAGCATGATGGCGGAGCTGTTTGGCAAGGAGCAAAAATGTGAGCAGTGTTTGAACTCTCATTCGTCTACGAATATCTGGAATGGCGATATATGCAAGACTTGCTTGCTGGCAAGTTACACTCCGGAAAATGGCGCGTTTAAGGTAACACCAATGGAGGAGCGGCAACAGTTGCGCGAGGATATTCAAGAGGATGGGGAGCAGCTACTCTCCGATCTTAGCAGCCTACAGAAGAGCTATATGGAGAAAGATCTGCCCAAAATTATGGAGTTCGATTTGGAGGATGTATTGTCTTTGGGTGATGACAGCCACGGTAAGAGCCACAAGGAGAAACATCTGCCCAGAATTATGGAGTTTGATTTGGAGGATGTACTGTCTTTAGGTGATGGCAGCCAACAGAGTTATATGAAGAAAAGCCTGCCCAAAATTATGGAGTTTGGTGTGAAGGATCTATGGTCCTTAGGTGATGGCAACCAACAGAGTTACATGAAGAAAAGCCTGCCCAAAATTATGGAGTTCAATTTGGAGGATGTACTGCCTTCAGATGATGGCAGCAAAAAGAGCCACAGAGAAAAACATCTGCCCAGAATTATGGAGTTTGATTTTGAGGATATAATGTCTTTTGGAGATGGCAGCCAACAGAGTTACATGAAGAAAAGTCTGCCCAAAATTATGGAGTTTGATATGAAGGATCTACTGCCTTCAGATGATGGCAGTCAAAAGAGCCACATGGGGAAAGATCTGCCCAAAATTATGGAGTTTGATATGGGGGAGGTTTTGTCTTTAGATGATGGCATCCCAAAGAGTTACATGAAGAAAGGCTTGCCCAAAATTGTGGAGTTTGATATGAAGGATTTACTGCCTTCAGATGATGGCAGCCAAAAGTGCTACATGGAGAAAGATCTGCCCAAATTTGTGGAATTTGATGCGGAGGATCTACTGTCTTCAGATGAAGACAGCGAAAAGAGCTACATGGGGAAAGATCTGGCAAAACCTATGGAGTTTGATATGGAGAAGGTTTTGCCTTTAAATCATGGCATCCCAAAGCGTTACATAAAGAAAGGTCTGCCCAAAGTTGTGGAGTTTGATATCAAGGATCTGCTGCCTTCAGATGATGGCAGCCAAAAGGCCTACATAGAGAAAGATTTGCCCAAATTTGTGGATTTTGATGCAGAGGATCTACTGTCTTCAGATGATGACAGCCAAAAGAGCTACATGGGGAAAGATCTGCCCAAAATTATGGAGTTTAATATGGAGGAGGTTTTGACTTTAGATGGTGGCATCCCAAAGAGTTATATGAAGAAAGGCCTGCCCAAAATTGCGGAGTTTGATATGAAGGATCTACTGCCTTCAGATGACGGCAGCCAAAAGTGCTACATGGAGAAAGATCTACCCAAATTTGTGGAATTTGATATGGAAGATATACTGTCTTCGGATGATGGCAGCGACAACGACCAAGGCAATGGATATGGAATTACCGGTGGCAAGCAGCTGCTCTCCGATCTTAGCAGCCCACAAAAGAGCCGCATGGAGAAAGATCTGCCCACAACTGTGGAGTTCGATATGGACGATCTACTGTCTTCAGATGATGGCAGCGACAACGACCAAGGCAATGGATATGGAATTACTGGTGGAGGATGGCGAGAGTTGCGCATCAAGCACGCTGTTGGCGTACCGATGCATTCCGCATCATTCAGCTTTGCCACGCGTTTACAACAGGATTGCTTGATGAAAATGGCCACGATTCCTACGCTTCGATCGGTAACTTTATAATTTTAGTTGACATTTTCAGCAACTGTTGATTGTAGCCGATGGTAGGTTCCGACACATAATTGTGGAGGATGTTAATTTAGTTAGCACTATATTAACAATCAAGTGTTATTCCTCAGTTAAATGAGTAGTTGCCGCAAGCAAATTTCCCGAAATTAACGTGCATACTGCTGCTAGAAGCTAAAAAACTGACCTCATTCTAACTCGGGAATTCAGGAAACTCAAGGAAAAGATATATTTTTGTTGTGCATTCTTACTTTACAACGTAGCAAGTTCTAAGACATTATCTTTGCCTTTAAATGGGTGTTTTACGGTTTTAAAGCTATGCGAGGCAATGGTAAACGATAGCGGATGTTTTATTATAATATTGGTTTCCAAATTGCATGTTGAATGTATTGAATTAATTATACATTCAACAATTTGAAGATTTAAACAAATACTTTAAGGAGAAATGGCGGCTTCTTACACTGGCCGAGTATATGTTTTCCCAAAAGACGCTGATCTTTCAAGCGAAGTCGCCTATACACGATATACAATTATTTAAATGTAAATTATTCTATATTATCTTATAAACAAGTTTTTATTAATTTTAATCTTAATAGAATAATTGGCTATTCATAGCACTAGCATGAAACAAAGAGCGCGCAGCATACTATTGCGATGGATTAAAACATTTGACTAATCGCGCGGTTATGGGAAGTAATGTGCAGAATTTGAAACTTTAGTTGAAACAATTTCATCGCAGGACACGTTAACCATATTTGTGTTAATGTGGCTACTGTACAAGTTCGTTGCGAGCAGCGGGCAAACGTGGTTGGGAATGAAATTTTGAGGTTTATATGTACTTAGTTGAATTCAGCTTGAATTAATTTTAATATGAACCTGATATAGGTATGCAAGCATAAAAAGCAAAAAAATTCAAAAAAATAACGAAAAGCAAAAAATATAAAGTAAGATGATAAAGTAAACCATATTAAGAAAACTGTAAACAAGTGTTGCTTTGATTGGATAGCATGAGAGTCACTTTGGATGCTCGAATCCTACATTCTGTACATAGTTCGTTGGGTTCCTGCAGACGTCCCATGGCAATTCGATAATTTAGTCAGAACGAACCAAAGTTACTAATCTAATTACCAAATGAAATCAAACATGAAATTAGCAATTGTAATTTGTGATGTTGCTCACACTGCTGTTGCCTTTTTGGGATAAATATCGGAGTGTGGAATCTAATGATACTTTCATGCTATAGACGGGAGCAGGAAAATAGTAGGGTATTTGGTAAAACGATTGGACAACCTCATAATACACCAATTATAGCAGAATTCAATAGTTGGATGAATGTGATTGTATGCATATGTCGATTGGGCTCGATGTTTATGGAGCGGATGGATGTTAAGAGATGGATGCCACCAATCAAGATGTGTTTTTGATTTCAAAGTCACTTATGTGGCATCGCATTAATGTACATTAAAACATATTGTTGCGGATGGAAAAGGGAAGACGAATGTATCATTGTCTGTAAACGTGTATGCAATTAATTTATTGGTTTTGAGATTGGTTGAAGTTTGAGAAATGAACTAAGTTTCGAAGATGAGATAGAAAGTGCGCAAACTAATGCATTCGTTCGTATTTGTTATGATTGTTAAAAAAAAAAAAAAAAAAATTCTAGCTCGATTGGTTTCACTGGTTTGCCAGCCAGGCAAGTTAAAAATGTTTTGACTAGAGTTTGTCTCGAGTGAAAATGCGAGTTTAGGTGTGCCATTCAATTGGCATTTATAAGTTGGAATTTTTTCTTTGGAAAGCAAAGTGTTAAGATATTCTTATGTTAAATTCTAACAACTAATTAATGGTAATTTTCTGTTTGTGGAAAATCCCTAGCGGATATTTTGGGTTTCCATCCAAATCAGTTTCAATTCCAACCCGACCTAGGAAACCCAAAAGTATTCGCTTTGTAAGCTGATTTTCATTTTATAGTTTATAAAATATCCTTTGTGCACGATCGACGTTTCCGCGTTGACCCGAAAATCTTGCCTTGTCAATCAATGCTGGTTTGACATGCACACAAGTGTGTTGTTATTTTATGTTAGACGTTACGCTTTGTTGAGAATTTTTAATTTGTTCATTTGGATCGGATCCCTCGGCGCTTTAGAAATTGATGTTGCGGCGACGTCGATCGTATGTAGGTAGCTTAATCGAAAGCAGTGGGCATACCGAAAGTAATAAATAAGCATCATGGACAGACAGGCACCAGTAGTCTGTTGCCGTTACTAATTGTGTTGAAACCATCAATAACTGAAGAATTCAGATATGTTTAGTGCCTATATTTTTCACTTATTCGTATGCCTTAACACTTATTATATCATTACTATTTCAAAGTATAGTGTACACTACGCAAGAAGCAACAAATAAAACGAGGGAAGGTCGGACAACAACATGGGTACAGTACCGTGGACTGATGGAATGCTTTGCTATCAGTCTGCAGAACCTTTCGCTGAGTCTACAATTAATAGATTGAAAATTGAAAAGCGACTTGATTGTATTGATGTTCAAGTAAAACATGCAACCCAGGACCAGTATAGTTTATCCGAAAATTGGCAAAGGCGACCGGATTCAAAGCACTATACGAGATTGGGTAAACTGTGAAATGATACGAAAATAACCGAAATACAATGAGAACAAGATTAAATGTTTGTTTAATGTGCTCCTTGTTTTCACAACGTTGCAATAACTACTATGATTACATTAACATTTGGGTGCATTCTTAAATATATCATTGTTTTCGACGCCAATGTAGTTTTCGTCATCATCGTCGTCAATGGTCGTCAATGATGGCCTTTTCTTCGAGTTGCTGGAAGAGCCCGAGAAAGACAAATCATCACCAGCACCAACATCGTTACCTAACGAGGATATATTTAGGTTTATGCCTTGCGTAGGACGTCGATTCGCACCGGGCAAATTTGGAATCATAGTTGGGCGTCGAGCCTCCGCTTGGTTCAGTCTTTGCAGACGGCTAGTAGTTCTGTAAGAACGACATTGGTTGCAATTCGAAAAATTAAAGATCTCAACTTACGCTCGCAGTTTATAAGTGAAGAATGCAACCAATGCAATTATGAGCAGGCCCATTACGACTGATACCACTATCAGTGCTAGTTTGTATGCTTCTTCGTAGGATTCAACTTCCTCATCTCCGCCTATCGCTTGACTAAGGAAGAGTCCTTCGTTGGCAAATTCGACAGCTAATTGATTTAGAAATTCAATGTTATGAATTTGTCTGTAACGAAAGTGTTCACTTTAGTCTATCTGATTACCAGTTGCTACAAGATGTTTTACTTCTTACGCTTTTATAATTTTGCTGGAAACGGCAACTTTTTCATTGGTATCTATAAAGTATGCAATAACCTCGGTTTTCCTTGTTTCCTCTTGGAACGCACGGACATCATAAATACGACTCTTGTACTCTAGCAGTTTGCTGAGAATTTCTTCAATCTATGAAGCAACGTGATTGGATTTATGTTTGGCTGTATTCAGCTGTTTGTTAGTCGACTTACAGTTTCCTTTTTCTGATTCACCTGCTCTTCCAAATTCTGGAATACAATTCCATACAGATTTGCATCATTTATGACATACACTTCAAGATGCACTCGATCACATTTATAACATATTGGAAGATTGGTGACTAAAACATCAAATTCAATGACTCCACTCATACTCTTCTTCACTTCGAAATTTGCTTTGGGTTTGCTCTCATGCGGATCGTTGTTGCTTTCCACGAAAACAAATAAATGTTCATCTTTTTCAGGCAAATCTGTTCCTTTTGTGGTATACGTGTCCCAATCTACCTCATGGGTATGTTTGTCGTTCTTGTCAGGATCGTCAGCCTTGATTGTGATGTTTAGCGTTTTGTCAACTTTGCCAGTAAGAAGCACACCGTCAAGTCGGTCCTTTGGGAAAACTGGTACATGATTGTTAGTATCTTCTACCTGAAATACTACTGTTCTGTAAGTGTATAATATTATCCATTTTACGTACATCAACTGTCACAAGCAAGAAACTGTCTTCACTGAGGTTTTCGCTGGGCTTATGGTTTCCGAAACGAGCTTCAACTGTAAATGTTGAAGGTGTTTCATCCAAAAGCGCCAAATCAATTGCTTGCGTGACATCTACTTCATTTTTCATTGGATCATTGATCACATATGCACCATCCGGGAAGCTGTGAGCAATAAAATAACTAATATTGTAGTCACTGCGAAAAGTACCAAATCCCTGTGCCAGAGGTAGGGTTTTGCAGTTGAGGGGGCCTGGTTTTTTATCCTCGTCCCAATTACACGTGTGAGTGTTTTCTGTGAATTTCGGTGATGCGTCCTTGCTTAGGAAATAGATGTTTATATTGGCGGTGGCGGGTGGCTGAGGTGGTTTTGCATCTCGACTTTGAGCTTGGATACGAATCGCGTAGGAACTTCCCAGATTTTCACTTGTTTTTAATTGTAATTGCGCTTCCTGTTTATCGGCGTTTATTATATTGAAAACTTCATGTTGAATTTCTACAAAGTCCCTATTCTTTACAACTGTTTGATGATTTGCTTAAGTTATCATTAATTACCTTTGCCTTCGTTGTCAACGAAAGTAAAGTCAATTGCATATTTCCCTTCGTCAGCATCATCAGCAACGGCGCGAATATTCTCGACATTTTTACCATCACCACCGTGTTCAACAAGCACATGATTGATTCTTTGCTCGGTGCTCAGAATAAGTGGGTTGGTAATATTCGTAAACTTGACTGAGTGGAAGTTTACTTTCGCAACAGTCAATTTGACAATGTTATCATTCGTTGGCTCGATTAAGGGCCATCCATTCGGATTGCTGGCCACAAGGGTTAAAAGATATGTACCATAATAAGTTGCCAGATTCTCTCGTTTTAGGTGCAACTTTGCATTACGAATGCTCCCAGCATTAAGTTCTGGTTCCTCGAAGTCGTCTATACTTAATTTCTTGTTTCCATCTTGTTTCTTTACATCGATTAATGTGTATTTAATTTTTGCATTATGTTCGTCAACATCTTCATCGATACCTTCAATCATCCCCAATACATCGCCCTAGAATATGAAGACGATTAGAAAGCTAAATATTGCATTTTATTATGCATTTCCACCTTTTTATAAGTTTCATCGACCAGAAACTCTAAATTTGCTTTAACTCTTGGTTTTTTATTATTAATGTCTATTATTTTCATAATCACCGACACTTCGTCGCTTAAATTTGGATTGCCGATATCTTTGAATACAACATCGAATGTATGTTGGTCAATGCCATTGAGAATTTCAATACTTTTACCATCATTCACATCGATCCAACATCCGTCCCACTCAATGACTCGTGTGGAGTAGAAGTCATTTCCATGTTTGATGTAGCATGAAAACTGTCTATTTTCCTCTGAAATAAATAATATTATTGATATTGTCTATTGTATGGATTTCTCAAAATTATTAATTCATCCAACATTCCCCAATAAACCAATATCCTACACTTTCCAACTCTGACCTTCCCAGAAACCTTTCAGCACGTTGACATAAACCAAAATCCTCGGGTACCTTACCCACACGTTCCAAACCCAATAAACCTCAATCTCCCTCAATAAAAACCCAAGAAACCATTAACATGCATAAGCATCCACAGTTCTATTCCCTTACCATCTCGATCAGCATCTGTTATACCATCTATTTTGAAGGGTGCTTTGCTTGTTATATTACACGAATCATAATTTTCTTCGCATATTTCAAACCGCCAATCCTTTTCCGAAGCACTTGGGGGTTTATTGTTGACATCTATAATGTCGATTGTTAATTCCTATTGGAAAATATCATACTTTTTAAAAACTCCTGCCATATATTTAAATTGGAATTTACACCGAGCAAAACCCAGCGAAGGACAATCAACGGAGGCAGTGAACCACCGTTTTTTTTTACTTTTACTCTAAGCACTAACCTTTTCAATTGATCGATTTCCAGAATCACAATGTGCAATTACATTGTATTTTAAATCAAATATTCCTTGTGGGTTAAGCTGGGTTCTATCTGCGCTTATTGGAGCATTTTCCTTCACGCTAATTATGCCTGTGTCCTTGTCAATTTCCATAAAGTCATCAGGGCCACTGGATAAAATATACACGGAAATATAAAGCACAATAGGTAATCATTACACGCAGACCAACTTACTTTAGCCTGTATGTAATTTTCTCAAATCCAGGCCCATCCGGATCAGTTGCGATAATTGATATTTTTGCTTTTTGAGTGCCTTCTATAACCGAGTTGCCATCAAAATATTCCTCAAGGAATTCCAAATCCAAATCAGGTGTATTCTCAATATTGACAAACAGTGTCACTAGAAAATATCGTAAGCAACATCAATGGCTGTCGGACCAAGGTCTTTTAATTTACTCCTTACGGCTTGCAGTTTGTGGATGGGGGTCAACTGCCATTATATCTTCCACCATCACTTCTAGATTAATCGTGTCGTAGTCTTTATAATCCGGTGATTTGGTGAACGATAACTTTCCTGATTTCTTGTCAATGTCAATGCACTTGTTTTCATCGGTCCAATCCGTTTTAGTCCCTTGCTTCAAAAAGTAAGACCTGCTTTGGTCGATCCGATATTCAAGAAGGTTGTCCTTGTCTAGATCCTTTGCAATAAGTGTTATATCAACATCAAGTGGAAGTTCTTTCTTCTCAGTGACTGTTGTGGTTTGTTTACCCTAAAAGCAGCAATTGTACAATGATATTAATTCCATTCAATGGCATTATGATACATTAGCGGCTGTCAAAATGGGCATTTCGTCATTAACATCCAGAACATCTAAAGTAAGCTGTATAGAGTTCTCATTGAGACCATCAGATGCAACAATTGCAACATAGACTTTGGTTTCCTTCTCAAAGTCAAATAATTGAGTCTTGCCATCCGGTTGGACTTTGGTTTTTAGAGTGCAACTTCTTCCATCACCGTCTGGCTTTTGAATACCCAATAAATTATTTGCTGCAATTCCAATTAGTTGATAAGTAATAGTTCTGTGTTCTTCATTAAAATCAGCATCTGTTGCGTACAAGTCAGGCACGCTTATATCTTCAGGTCCTTTACGTCCAATGGTTTCTTTGATTTTAAACTCATACGATTCTACCTTCCATTCAGGTGGTTCATCATTGAAATCTTTCAGCTGAATTGTAATGGTTTTATCCTCTGAATTGTGTTTGCCTTCCTTATTGTCAGGATCATCAGTGGCAATAATTGAAATCGTGAATGGATCCTGCATTCCAGAAGCATCATAATCCAACGCTGACTTGTCACGGACATTGATAGAGAAGTCGACTTTTTGATATCCACGATTTGGGATGATCTCAAAGATTCGTTCCAGAACCTCATCAACCCATTTATCACTTTGTAGTTTTACTGTATACGTACCAAATTGCCCCTTAAATAAAGTATCCTACTGTAGACGATTTTATATGTATCTCATGTTTAATTTCTTTGTTATGGTTAGTTTGTCTAATAATAAAAAGAGGGCGTGCGGAATGGCGAGACTGGCAGTGTGAACAAGAAAGAGCGGCAGTGAGAGCCGTGATGCAAGAGTGTGCGAAGGGGTTAAGAAAGCGCATGGAGAGGAGTGAGTTAGTGTAGCAAGAGAAAGAGGTTGTAAGAGTGAGAAATATAGAGATA
>JAODGC010047007.1:0-29251 GCA_027574925.1 Ecitoglossa quadriceps | reverse complement strand
TAATATATATATATATATATATATATATATATATATATACATATTCGGAGATAGTTTTAGAAAACGCATTAGTGCATCAATTATAATCAGGATATGGTCTTCATGGCTTCATGGCAGCCATGTAAACCAGACGCTCTCTGCCCGGTCATTTTGCGAATAAGCACTCCACGCACCTCGTATTGTGACTTTTCATTCATTGATACATTCCGCGAAACTAGAATTCCTTACTCTACTTTGTTCATTTCGAAGTAGAATACGCAAGCATTCCGAATGGTTTACATGGCGCTGTCCGTATCGACCAATCCAGATGCAATTTCTCTCAAATACCCACATATACAGATTGTGTCCGTCGCACCTAATGGTATTCACCACATTCGCCGGCTCTTGGCGATGCAGTGGTTCTGTAAAGCCCATCTTGGCCATTATTGACGCATGCGATCCGCCTTCCCATAAGCCAAACACCAAGCATGTAGCCTCCTGTAATTGCCAGGCGGACAGACCACACGTCGGTCGTGTTTCTTAGCCCAAGTCCAATAATTACTCCGTTCTCACGATCACTACCGACAGCATTTTTTCTATCTGTTCGACCTCTTCTATAAGAGAAATTGGAACGTAATTTGTAGTCGGTATTATAACTATTCAACTTCAACTTAAATATTTGGCCGTCACCAAAGTCATTCCCACAAAGAAAATTAACTATATGTTTTTAATAATTGTGACACGTGGTAATCTTACAAATTACAATACATAACTGGGGTCAGACCATGGAAGAGACGTTCCAATTAGCACAATGCATTATAGACTACAGATTACAATTATGGTATTTTAGATGGCCCTACAATTGAATGATAGGCCTGCAAGAAATTATTCTAGACTCATTTGAGCTATTTTCCTCCACGGAAATCTTTAGTAAAAGGCGAAAGATTTATTCCATTTGAAGGGAAACCAGAGTAGCTAACTTTTGGGATAAGTATCAGTTTGAACCTCTACAGTTTGAAGTTTCATACTAAAATGTTAGTCAGAGACATCTTTTAATTTTATTATATGTTTTATAACACCAATTTTAATTTTACAGTGTGGTAATAATGAAAACAGTGATTTATGTGTCGTTTTAAATTATTTATATTTCTGATATTATTTAATATTATAAAACTGATATGTTATATATTTACAGAACATGTATACTTTTTTATTATGCAGCATGTATTACTCAGGTGATTTGGGATTGCTAAGCTGCTGTTGCTAAGTTTAGAAATTGTTTATTACTCTTATCATTTACCTCTCCAAGTATTTGAGGGTATGCTTCTCCAGCATTAATTCGACAAGTTACTCCAGTTTGTCCAATAATCATTATTCAACTTCCTCTTCATTCTTATCTCTTGTTTTAACTGTTTTGGTATCTTGAGTATTTATTATTGTTTCCTTCTCAATACCAGTACTCCACTGACTAAGGCCACCAGGCGGAGGCGACCTTTCAACTGTTAGTCCTCTCAAACAGTACGCGTACATTTGTCACCACTCCGGAAAAAGCTGATGCTTTTGTAGACTCTCTTGAAACTCAAAGCACTCTAAACGCCAGCAAGCTGGAACTCAAAGAAGAACATACCGGGATTGAGTGCAAAGATCACAATCTAGTATTTTACCAAGTGTGCCCTTTTTCCATTAAATTTGCTTCTTGGAGCAAAGTAAGAGAGATCATTGGGAACCTCAAATTAACGAAAGCTCCAAACGCGCTCAAGGTAAACAACAGAAGATAAATACATTGCAACGCTTACCACCATCATCAATGCAATGTTTTGCTTCAGTTACTTCTCCCACTCAAGGCGGCAAGCCATCAGGTTCCTGAACACACTTAGCAACGTCGTCGCTGAAGGAGTCATTCATAAGCGAATGCTGCACCTCGTTGAGGAAAAAACATTATCACTGCTCTGGAACCTTGACCAATTCAACTTTCTAAAATATATGACGCTGCTGTTAAGCTCATTTCTTAGTTTACTTTTTCTACAGGTTTGTGTGGGCGCATACCTCTTCACTGTACGCCCAGAAGGTGTCCCGCAATGCTTAGGCTTTTCTCCCCTGCTATTCAACGTATTTTTTGCTTTAACATGCCACTCACTTAAGAGGTTGCCACCGCCATCTACAATGTTGCTATTATGACGTCCCAAAAGATTGTCCTCTACGCCGGACTGCTCATGCAGTGCATGTTAAATTATATTATAGGATAGTATGATAGGTGGCGGCTGGAAAGCAAGAAATCAAAATCGGAAGTCATTGCTTTTCCTAGATATTGTAAAGAACCGTCAAGTTGGTTTCTGTTTATGAGCAACGCTCAGAACAACGGCTTGACCGTTTACTTGAAAACATCATCATATACACTAAAAAACTAACGGAAGACATTATAGCACATATTGCAAAGCTGGAAGGAATATTTAGGGAACTAAATTTTGAGATGCAATCACAGTTAAACACTGTCCTGTCAGGCTTAGTGTTAATAAGCAGAGTCATGTCTACGTTGCCTCCAAAATACTCTAAATTTAAGAATGTGTGGAAATCAGTTCCGGTTGCTGAAAAAAGTCTTAACAAGCTGATTGAGTGTGTTTGTGTAATTGAGAGGCGATTACCATTGGAGGCTAGAACGTTGAACACTTTGGTAGCGCAAAAGGTAGCAAAGAGGAAGAAAAGAAATCTCTGGGAATGCTGAAATGCTTTAAATGTGACAAACATTGACATTTTGCGAGAAACTGTAAGGATAGCAAAAAAGCGAATACTGCTTATAGAGATTCAACAGCTGCATTTATTTGCAATGCAGACAGTTTGCGCAGAACAAGCAATGGATCGGTAACCATGGTGTGTTTGCGCATATGACATCACGTAGAAAATATTTTTAAGAATATTCTGCCCTCGAGAAAATTAGATATCTTGTTATTGGCGATTGTAGTGAAAATAAAGCAGTACGTTACGGGACAGTTTCTGTGATAGTTTACATCGGGGGACAACAAGTGGAAAGCGTTTTAACCGATGTTTTGTATGTTCCAAAGCTAAGAAAGAATTTGTTCTCAGTTAGTATGGGTAGGAAGGAGGAATAAAGCCATCAACATACGACAGATCCGGAAATTCCTAATAAGATGTGGTATCAAGTTTGTTGACCATGATTATTTCTGTGAAGCGTGCTTAAAGAGAAAACATTGGATGCAGCTGCCGTCTCGGAAGACAAAACCAGTCAAGCAGGCAAATTGATTTACAGTGATGTATGCAAAACACTTCTCTAGAACACTCAAAATATTTTGTGGCTTTCAAAAATGATTTTACAAAATTTTGGAAAGTATTCTTTTTGAAGAACAAAAAAGGAATTGTAAATAATCTGAAAACTTTTGTATATGAAGCAACAGTGGCCGGAATTGATATAAAAACTTTGCAGTGTGACGGAAATAAAGAGTTTAATACCAGTGAAATAGAAACATTTCTGAATTTAAAAGGTATTTTTCAGAACATAGTGATGCCTTACTTGATAGAGCAAACCGGATGCGCAGAACGAAAAAACCGAACTTTGGTGGAAGGTGCGAGAACTTTGCTACATGCGAAGTATTTTCTTTTGTTTGTGTGGGCAGAAGCTGTGGAGGTGGGTTTGTATGTTTTCAATAGATCAGGCCCAACTATAAACAAAAAAAAAGCTTTTTGGATTTTAGTTAAAACAATGAGTTAATGCGCCGTTACATTTTAAACCGTTTGGTAGTAAATGCTATGAGCACTGACCATCGAAAAAACGAAAGAAACTGGATGCACTCAGTAGAATATTCCGGCAAAAAAGGGATATAGAATGTACAATAAAGAACAACGAAAAATAGTGCTAACCCACGATGTTGTTTGTACAGATAACAATACTTTAGATACTTGTCAGTTTTAATTCGCTAAACGAGAAAACATTCAGCCTAGTCGCCAGATACGACACGGTAAGAGCAATAATAAGTCTCGCGTTTATCCAAGGCTGAGAGTTGCGTTAAATCGACGTAAAGGCTGCTTTTCTTTACGGCGATTTGGAGGAATATACAAGGCGCAACCCAGCAATAACTCTGGACACGCGTGCAAGCTGAGCCGGAGTATATACGGTCTTAAACTCACCATGGTGTTGGAGCCAAAAACTAAGGGACTTCATAGTGTCGAAAGGTTATATTTAAACAACGATAGATCGATCTTTATTTGTAAATTAGGTAACGGATCAATAATGGTACTATCAGTGTACGTGAACGATGGTTTATTAGCCACTAACGATATGGAGCGAATAAACGATTTTCTGCGTGAAATCGGAACCACTTTCAAGATTGCAACAACAGGGCTAGAGACCTCTCTCGGGTTACATGTAACTACCAATAAACATTTTCTGTTTCTGGATCAGTCAAAATACATTGGACATACGCTTCAAAAATTAAATATAGTAGGAGCAACACCTGTAAGGACACCAAAAGATGATGGGAGTCTTAGGAAAGACACGAACGATGAAAATTTGCTGTTAAGACTGAATGTTCAATATCGTGCCACCTCCACTCCACTACCAAAGCAGAATTACTGGCAGCAAGTGAGGCCACAAAAGAAGTAATATGGCTGTCGCGCCTCTTAACTAAACTGGGAAAACCACAGAAAATGGCATGTGTTTTTATAGACAAAGTTGGGGCAGTACAACAGGGAAGTACTCAAGTTTACAGCAACAAATTAAGCACATTGACATAAAGCATTTCTGTATCCGGAAAAAATTTAAAGAAGAGTTAATTAAACCTTGTCATGGGTCTACTTTTGGTGTTCAAATTCATGGCCCACAATTAAATGAGAAATTAAATTGCGTCACATGGTCAAGATGAAAAAATTATGTATAGTCCAAATCCATGGTATGTATTTTTTGCAAAATCCTGACGACTCTCTAGCGTTGTATTTGAATATCGGGCATACGTAGCCGATATCAAGTAGAGAGTTTATTTTTTTTTCTAAATGTATCAGGATCTTTACGTTGGTTACATTGTTATGTTTAATTTCACACAATGTGAAAAACAATGATGATTTCAATTTTAATAGTATGTAGGATTTATTATTTACGATATTCTTTAATTATTCATATTGTTATATTTCTGCTATGTGTAATTTATTTGGTGTGACACCTTGATATTTCTTTATATATTTTTTTTTGTTATCTGCCTGCTGTTTTTCTTACTGGAAATGATTTGATTCATAACGGAATTATTCGCAGCAATCTTTACAAATAAAACTTATGTTTCAATATTTCTTACAACACCAAATTATTTTAGCATTAGTTTAGTTTAATATATCATAAATTCTTAATTAATTGTGGTAGTATTAAATTAATCAAAGTAATTCAAAGGTCTTAACATTATAAATCTATCATTTCTATTTTATTCAATTTGATGAACTGAAATGATTACAAAACAGCAATTTAATTTGGAATAGAGATATTTTACCACAAACTTTATGTTTAATTTTGTCAAAATCAACGGTCAGACACCGTTACACAATTTTAGTGTTGGATTTCACTGTAATATTGCCGTTTCAAGTGTTGTATTTTTTTTGCTTTTTTCTGACTGATTTTAATGTGATTTATAAGGCACTATATATGGCAAAGTAGTGTCACCAATGACCGATTATTTTTTTTTTCATTTTTTACTGTTTGATTTGTTTCATCTCTAACAGTATTCAAAGTAGCAGTACTGATACTTCAGCAAAGGTTTCAATTTCCGCAGATGAAAGTGATCATGTACACTATTATACTAAAACTTGCAGTAATATTATTCAATTCATGAAATGAATAAATGAAACAAAGTCAAGGTACAAGCTGTTTACTTTCAGTGCGGCCGATTTTCATAAAAATAATAAATTGTACAGATGGCGAGTGCGTTGCTGATTGCGCCAGGAATGCGGTCAATACAGAACAAATGTGTCCATTTAAAGTTCAAATTATATATCAATTGTTTCTCCAATTTGAAAGTTCCAATAATTACTAATAACTTCGGAACTTTATGCAGCATAACAAAGGAATAATCTCCTACGGTACTTTTGAAGAATTTAGCAAAAGCGGTGGAATTCAAATCTACGTACCTAAAAAAATTTAAGGTCTAAGATTGGGTAGCTTTTGATTTAAAAATAATGACAATTTCAGCTATAGCACTGGAAAAAATGTAAGTGGGAATAATCCTTGGATTATCGTTTTTAGATGCATAGTTGTATTTATGCTTCTCTACCTCCCGCCTCTTTATCAAAACGCGCAACTCTATCCCTAGCTACCATTTTACGGACCTTTTTGCTCTGTTTCTATACCAGATACCTGCGTGCTGTTTGAATCATCCATTCTTTATTATGAGGTTATATTCATTTTGTTCTATTTAATTCATTGTATTTTGCATGTTTATTTCTCTCATTTTTTTAAATTTATTTCTCACCAAACTGACGTACCTACCCTATATATACAGGTTACTACAACTTATACTTAACTAATTTTTTTACAAGTCCTGTTTTTTCATTATCTTGAAATCAGCCCATTTTTTCTTAGTCAAAAATCTGCATACACGGCATACATATATTTCAGGAGTCCGGTACCGCTTTCTTTTGGACAGCCTCTTTGCTTTTCCAGCAATGCGCTTCTTTCTTTAATGTTATCATCCAATTTAGTCTTTGCTAGTAGAGTGTTTTTGCCGAGTCTAGATCTTTCTTCTTTTTATCTTTCTCGGCATCAGCGCCATCTGTCAGTGAGCAAAGTAGAGACGTGCATGAGTGGAATGGAGGTTCCGAGGGTGTCTGGACTGTTGGGTTCTGTTATAAATATTATACTTCCATCAAATAAAATGCAGACTTTTTAAGGATGAAATAATAACAAGGCATCAATATATTGACGTAAGAAAACTTTGTCTCTTTATCTTATCGCTGCTTGTGTTTTGCTGAATACCTTTAACTTTCATTCATTTTTTGGTAGAATTAGAAACTCAGCGGTGCAGGTATGTTTTTTTCTAACGTTGCAATTTTTTCCACACATTGATCTTTTCATGAAAATTTCATACGGCGCCCACTTTTTAGGTAAATTTATTGCAACGAAAACTTTTGTGCGGCTTGATTTTCCTTGCGTGGGCTATTATCACGCATGCAAATTTAGCTTTCCATCTTTGTGGCAGACAATTTAACAAAATTTACAGCTATATTAGAACCAATATGGGTTTCTTATTTAGAGTGAGTTGCATCAGCAGCAACTTTTGCGCGAATTGTAAGAAAACCGCATTGCTATAGGATGAAGATTCCCCAGAAAGATAAAAGCATTAGTAGCTAAATTATAAAATTTTTGCTTCCAAACCAGGGACTTTGTTGTTATATATGCCCCTGAAGCCAATAAGACCAAGAAAGATCGCAATCAGTTCTACATACAATTGAATAATGAAATTAGAAAAGTACCAAGCTCAGAATATGTAATTCTACTAGGAGATTGCAACTCTCGCAGAGATAACGAGGTAATACCAGGAGTAATGCAAAAGTTCAATGAAGAACACTTGAACAACAATGGGGAACCGCTAAAACAACTATGTACATTAAATGAATTAAGAATGAATAATACCTATTTTCAACACAAAAAATAACAGAAATTCACGTTTGAGAATAGCAGAGGAAACCAGTTTACAATAGACTAAGTTATTAGCAATTGCAAAGTACATCCCTCACAAATTCTAGATGTTAGAACACTCACATCACCAAACGTGAATACAGATCACAATTTGCTTCTAGCGATCATAAACCTGAATATTAAGCGGAAGACTAAAATCAAAGAATCCGAGCGAGAACAAAGATTAAACATCAATTATTAATGAGGAGTCGGTAAAGAAACTATACTAAAACCGGCTGAAAAAGAAAATCGAAAAAGGCTGATTTTCGGAAGTGCAAAGCGTTAACGGAAATTGGGAAACTATGAAAAATAACATCATAGACGCGGAACAGGAAGCTTTTGAATCTAAAAAGGCATTAAGCAGAGGTAGATTGAACAAGACACCGTGGTTTACAAGGGATATTAAAGAACAATGTAAACTTAAAAAAGCAGCATACTCCAAATTTAGAACACAGAGAACAGCAGAAGCCTATCGGAAGTACAAAATGATACGACACGAAACGAGTGTATTAGTGAATAGAACAAAGAACGAATATTGTTTCTCAAAACAAATGGAGAGCGACTTCTATGGGCGACAAAAATAGATATAATGACTCATAAGACGTACACGCAAAGAAGTTAACGAACTAGGCGACGCAAACCCTATCAATATAGAAACATGGAGTGAGTATCTAACTCAGCTCTATGGCAACGTCGTACCTAAAACGACAACACCACCACAAATTACAGCAAATATAATTATCCACATAACAAAGAAAGACATAAACACGGCACTAATAAAAATGGGCAACAGAAAATCACCAGGCCCCGATAGCATCAATAACGAGATACTAAACTATAGGGGTAAAGTGTTGACAGAGGAAATATGCTGTCTATTCGATCAAATCTTGCGAGAAGGTAAAATACCAGATGAATGGCAAATAAGTCACACCATACTTCTCTTCAAAAAAGGCTGTCAAAAAGAACCTGGAAACTATAGAGCGATCAACTTGCTCTACACAACATTAAAACTCCTCACAAAAATACTATGCAATAAGATCAGTGAATGCAATGCCATCTTCGTCATAACGCAAATAATACAAAAATCGATCGAATTTAATAAACCAGCCTATATGTGCCTGATAGATCTTGAAAAAAGATTCGATCAAATTCAATTGCAGGATGTAACTCATTTATTGCACCAAAGAAAGATTTCTTTAGAACTAATCAACCTCATCGAAAATATATATAAGAGTAACTACATAAGAGCAAAAATTAACAACGAACAAACAAAGCCCATCCCAGTTCTGAAAGGTATCCGACAGGGAGACTTGCTAAATCCGTTAGTATTTAACATTGTTATGAATCAAATTAATGAAGTCCGGAAGGGCAAAGGATACCGAATGGGTCTTAGCGAAATTAACATATTAGGTTATGCGGATGACGCAGTCATCGTGGCAGAGGACGAAGATGGGTTACAACGCCTCCTATATGCATTCAATCAAGCCGCCAAAACATTTAATATTGCTATATCTATCGCCAAAACAAAATGCATGGCCCATATCTAAAACCCCAATTTGCTGCAATGAAATCCCGATACCTTGGGGTTGATATCTCCGCGTACGGTAACGTGGAGACAGACGTAAAGAAACAAGCCGAGAAAGCCGCACGAGTAGCTGGATGCCTGAGAACAACCATCTTTTGAATCAAACACCTAAGCATAGACATCAAAAGGTCGAATATATAAGATAGTAGTGCGGCCTCAAATGACTTACGCGACTGAGACTCGGGCAGTGACAACAGCAACTCAACGCATCCTAGAAACCAAAGAGATGGCAGTCATTTGTATGATAACTGGTAGAACTTTTCAAGACAGAATAAATAGCCCAGACCTAAGAAGTGCCTGCCGTGTGGAGCCCATCAATGATTGGGTAGAAAGCCGAAGAACCATGTGGAGAGAGCATGTGGAAAGAATGGATGATCGACAAATGGTGAAAATAGCCAAAAATAACTCACCAAGAAGAAGGAGGAGCGTGGGAAGACCCCGCAAGCGTTGGGAGGACTCAAGCAAAGGCAAAAAGAAAAAGAAAAAACTAGGGATTGTTTTTTATTAACACCCAAAGGAGATATCATAAATTGCCTCTCTAGACGCACTGCATAATAAATTAACTGATGTTTTTTCCAAAAAAGGTTGCAAACTTTCATTTATTCATCCTAGCGTTCACAAGTATTAACAATATTTGTTAAGGCAGAAATTGAGAAAAATCTGCTAATATTGGGTTTTGCATTTTGTTAATAGTTGAATAGAGATATTTTATTCTAATTTTGTTTCCAATTACTTTGTGGATATATATATATTTAATTAATATATATCTTTCCAGACCAATTCAAAATCAAATTGTCACTTTTTTGTGTTTTCTATATACACCTCACTGAGATTTATCTTTCCACAATTTACATCCTCACTTTTTCATATTCTCTTTCCATAAATTGAGGGTAATCTACACTTAAACTAGTAACTTTTGTCTATTCGTATATTTACAGGCAAAACAAATAGAAATTTAAAAGTAAAATATAAAGGAGAACGCGCGTTCTCAAAGATTTCCAAACAACACATTTGCAAACCACATAATAATTATTATTATTATTAATATTAGAATTCAACAATAAACAATTGGATTTTAGAAAAAAGATACAAATTTATAAGCACAAATTGAAAAATCCAAAACCCCTTAAAGGTTTGCAACTTATAACTTAATCCTTTTAGAAATTAAGGTTTTTTTAAAATCAACTCACAGTAAATATAAATAATTTCCTTTCAGTACTATTAGTAGTAGTAGTAGTTTAAGTTAAAAGTTTAGGTGTTTCGTTATTTTGGTGTACGATTTGGTGTCTTCTTCAAATACCTTCCTTAGTTATTTATTTTACAATAATAAATATATGCCACTACTAGTCTGCGATGGGAAACATGTAGTTCAATTTTTTAATGGAAATTTATTTTGAGTATTATAGAAATAAACGATAAAATTGTTTCCGCTAGGAATTGAATCGGAAACTTTCTGGATGTTAGGCAAATGTGATAATTACTACACCACAGAAACTAGCTGCTGGGGCGTACAAACCAATTCCAATTTAATTTAATTATTTAATTAAATACTGAATTTCCTTTATAGTTGGTGTGAAAGGTAAGCTTTGCGACAACAGATCCACTGCTCCACATTAAAATCAAATCATGTTGGTAGCTAATTTTACGAATTAACATTTATGTGGTGTTAATAAAATTTGTACAATATTAGACGTGATGCAATGATACTCTATTTATTAATAATACTAAAAAGAAAAACAGAGAAATCAGTGATGTTAACAATTATTAACAAAAAAGTTAGTACTTTAAAATATCGAAGAATTTAGATTATTTATCAGCAACCGATTTAGAAAATTAATTAGACGTCGCTGGAATGTCAACGGAATGATTTGGAAAAAATAGAGGTTCTTTTTTGTGTTAAAATGCTGTAAAATTTGTTATCATAAAGTAAGGTTTATTAGGTATGCGATAAATTTAACAAATAAAGTGGGTATTTAATTTTTAGAAATAAGAGGTAAAATGTGAAATTGGCACCCAGTGCTTTTAAACACTTACATTTTATAAAAATTTTATGTGATAGTAAAAAGAAATGCAACTTAGTTCTAATGAAAAATATTTGTAGACAATACAAGAAATTTAATCCAAGCATGCAGACTAAAGTCCAGTTGCGAATCGCGAAAGTATTATCGAATATATGAAGCAATTTAAATGCAATGTATACAAACCTCAGTTATTATTACAAAATATTTCTGAGTTACAGATGTTTTGGTGTTTTAGCGCATTCTTTGTCTTTTGTTTTCGATTACTTACTGACATCCACAAATTTTTTTTATGTTTACAATATTATCTTATACCTATCTTATATCTGTAGTATTTTGTTGTCTTATGAAACATGCTCAATCTTCTACTGCACTATTCTTATCTCTTTCATAGAAATTTTAAAACTAGAGAGAGATCATTCATAGCCATTATAAGTTCAATCACAAACGCAAAAGTGCATATTTGTCTGATTAAGGAGGCACTCATTGTGGAGTTGTAAGTTACGTGCAAATATTCTCTAAAAACCAGTAGAAGAAAATGTCACTTAACACACTGATTATTATTATTAAACAGTTATTAATTTATAAAGTCTATAGATTTCAACCGTCATTGCCAAACCGGCGACATTAAAAAACATGTTTCTGGTAATTAAACCCATTTAAATTACACAAGAAAATTAATAAAGGGTTGTAACTTTTTGTAAAATTATTTTACCATTTAATCGATAATGCATGCCATTCTGCATAGTAGAATGCAGAACATAAAATTCAACACCTATAAATGAGAATTCTATTGCAAGCCCAAAAACATTGCTATTTAGTCAAATCCAATGCAAAATTTTGATATATCCAATGCAAATAAACACAGCTATAATCCTTATAGTGCAAATCCTTTTCTTTTGTAGAGATTGTGCGGTGATACTCAATTGTTGGATGACCCATACCTTTTCTGCGTAACATGGTCTAATTGTCCTAGTTCGACTTTCGCCAAACTCAAGCTGTATTACCGGTACTCCTTTTTCTTTTCTCAAACTTTTTGCTCCAAATTGCGTTTTTTTTTCAAAAACGAATAAATAGGCTTTGTTACTCTAATTTTAGTGTAAAACGTAACAATAAGCAATGTTTTATCGCTGGCAGAGGTGGAAGTGTCTAGTACAATGCTAGACGATCTAAGGTTACCGTCAGAGCCATCTAACACCTTGGAGCTTTGATAAATACCCTACATAACCAGTTATTTTGTGGGGCCAGCACACTTTCCTCACGCGTGAACCACTTCGGCCTTGAATACTGTATTGTGGGTACCTGATAAGGGCAAACAGATTGGGGCAGTAAATAATTTATAAAAATTTCAGCAGATTATTAATTAATTCTTATTCCCTATATACCCTTATTCCCTATATACCAAAACATTGGATGAACCATTACAAACACTTTGAAAAGTGTTTTCATATTTTCTGTTTTGTCGAAGTTGATGAAAATTGTAATTAAAAAAATAACGATAGTGTTTTCAAAATATGTGAAGTAAATATTAAATTATAATTAGAAAACTTGACTGGCACTGGTAACATAAACATTATTTTTTTTGTTAGTTGTTACAAATTCTGAGAAGGCAAATTATGAAAATATGGTATTTATTCAATTAATTTGGTATCCAATAATTTGGATTTGAATTAGCGTAAAATTATTTTTACCCGGTTGCCCACCTTATAAGCTTCATTATAAATGTAATTATATTCAATTGGTATATCGGCATGTGATATAAATTGGATCCAAAATTGTACTTAGCCACATGCTAAAAGAATGCCATGTCTCTAAAAAAACAAAAACGCGGAAAAGCCCGTACAGTTGGTTGTCATTTGTGGCCGCTGGCTTAGAAAACACGTCTGTCTTTTGTCTTTTTTAATTGCAATCACATTTTTTATTCTGTTAGCATAAATTTTTGTCATTTATAACCTCAACTGTGCATAATTTTTAGCACAGATATCAAAGCTTTTTTGGTTTATGCAGGTTAATAAGGGATTACGTTTTGAATATATACGATAAAGCTTAATATTACAGGTAAGGCGTGAAAGTATTAACTCCGTTCTATCTTCCACCATCTGATTGCCAACTCAAACTGCAGAAATCCGGAATTTGGATTATAATGTTTCTTTTTGTAAAATATTTTATAAAAATTAAATGTCTGCTGAGAATTCAAGTCTTTCCGCAAGCACCTATACATATTTGTTGACATTCTCCCACATATGCTTAATATGATATACAGATGTATTGTTTTGAATTTAATTGATGTTTTGGTTTTTTCATAATGAATAATTAGCAATCAATTTACTTTTAATTATAATTTACAAATATTTTCCTCACACTTCCTATACTTGTTTTATTGTAATTTTTTTTTATTGTTTATTGACCTGGATTTAATTGGTCCTTTATATTTCTAAGCCGTTGGATAACAGTACTATACTAATTCCATTATCAACATATACGTTAAATTCTTCAGTAATTTTTTATATATATACAATCAACTCAATCTATAATGTTTTTTTAAAATATCTTCTCCTTGTAGTATTTTGGGACAAGCACATGAAGAACATATTTTAATTGTTGGAATTGTTCTTATGTCCCTTCAGATTAGTACCAACATGTGAAGAATCAGCATTCACAGTAAAATAGTTTAAAGCATGGTATCATTTTGTTGGTTTTAAACTTGACCATGTTTGCTTAAAAAGCATTTTCTGTATCAGCCGCAAAACTAGTCTATTGCCGCAACAATCACAATGTATTAGTCCCGACACTAAACAATTGTTAATTTAAGACGTTCAGCTGCAATGATATGAACTAATTGCACTCTCCCATAATTCAACGCAAGGAAAAGTCAGTTTCAGTGTGAGATTACGCTTATCAATTTATGCTATTAATCTAAAAAAGAGCAGCAGAATATTAGGACAAATTCTTGCAAGTTCACACATACTCGTCAAATGCATTCAAAATTATTGCAGCGTATACACAAGGTCATTTTTAAAAAATTAGGTCTCAGACGTTGATTGTCCCAAATGCAGTCGAAAGTCTATAGTGAATAACCTTGGGTTGAACTTGTATATCTGTATTACCTGATATATTACAGTATTGCATGTGTTTCTACAGCTGGTTTAAGATCACAATTTAATACATGCAAACCAGGCAATTCAATTCTGTGAATAAGTGTATAAAGCCGATGCATTAAAAAGTCAAATAACATGAGACCAGATGTATTCGTAACGGCACTACAGTGCTTGTTAAACTTTGAGTGGGAATTGTAGGAATCTATCCCAACTCCAACGTCGGAATCTCTTCGAACCTAGTGACCACTATGAACATTGGGACCCATCAGGTCAGAACTTACATCTTCCGCAAATATACGCTTCTTCTTCGAAGATAGGTTTGCCAGTAAGTCAACTTAACGCTGCTATTTCAAAGATAATTGATCCAGCATAGGCAGTGCAGTCAGGCATATTGCTATTAATGTCATACCTGGGACTGAAGCAAGAGTTTGCAATACGACTTGTTGTTGCTACAATAAGCAGTCATCAATATTTACATCCATCATTAAGAAGAGAAACCATGGAAAGAAAAATACAGAGAAAGTTATAAGATATTGTAAAAAGAGTACGGGTCAACAGTTTGGATATCCAAAATTAAAATAAATGGAATAATTTGAAACAAAAACTGCTAAATTCATATACAAAAACAGAAAAAAAAAGAGAACAGTATAAATAGCAACTTACAACATTAAACTAATTCTATAACAAAAAAATGCATCAAATCATGAAACAAGTACAAAATTAAAACAAACGTACTTACATGGAGACCATAGAGACATAAGTGAAGGAAAAATGGTATAGAAGTAATGATAAATAAGAAGCTTATATGTGGAATTTAACCGTTTTAGTGAGAAGATTATACAAATATAATCAAGTTTTTATAAAAATTATTATTGTAAATAATATACAAAATATTTAAAAAACCAGATGACGTATTAAATAAGATATCAAAAAAATTTTTCTTTAGTATTCGAGGATTTTATTGTAAGAAGACAATATTATTATAAGAAATTATACAACCACGGCAAACCGTCAACGAGATTGGAAAAATACCACAACAAAGTACAGTAAAAAAGACCAGCTTTATTCGTAGCAATGATGATACCAGCCCGTTGTTCGGCCAACACTGACATCTGACATAAGTGCACACGTGCCTGCGGAAGTACCCTTCTATCTAGTTCGGTTCAGAAAATACAAATATATAGAAATTTGTAGTTAACCTGGAAGAAAATCTGTTTTTTTATTTTTTTTTGCTGCTCTAGTATTGATAATTTGCAACTTGATGTATTTATTCTACTGACTATCTAGTTGTGGGATTCTTTGAGTCCAAAACTTTTCAATTTGCAGGTGTCACCCTTTCAGATGTTAATTGCTGTTGCTACGGCCATATATGCTTTGAAATTGCGAGAGAAAACCTGTAATAATAAACTCATGAAATACGTGCATACCAACGTGCAATTTTATCATTACATTGTTTAGAATATTTAATAAAGAGCATGGAACATAGAAAATTTTTATTTAGTTGAAATTTAATAATACATTTACTAAAATTTGTTTCGTCAATCAACGGGTGAAATTTTCGTGTTGTGTTGAATTGATTTTTTGATTAATTCAGCTTTAAGTGATAGATTGCACACATATTGACGTGAATTTAGAACTTGAACAAAAAACTATATTTCTACCGGATAACTTCGGGAAAAATTAGTTACTAATAAATAACATGAGTGATCCGTATTATTACTACCTCTCATTCGTTGCATTTCATTAATTTCTTGCATAATTTAATATAAGTCACGACGCGCTCAAATAGTTCAGGGTCCAGGAGCAGCTGGCATTACAAATTAGCCACCAAACGTATTTAAGTGTGCAATATGTTGATTCATAAAAGTTACGAAAAAAATTTAAACCATGCGTCAACGAAAATGTTAGACCAACCGGTTTACTCTATTACAGTTTCCATTACTTCTATAATGTAAACATAAGTATATTTCAAATATGGATTGGAATTCAGTTTAGAAAGTACATATACAAATTCATATTAAGAATTGTGGTAAATATTTGTACGACACACGTTGCAGGTAGCTGCAATCGCAGGAAGTACAGGAATATACACGAATGCGCAAAAGTCTTCCGAATAGGCGTACATGACGTGACAGATTACAAGATATTTAAAATATGTATGGACAAACGAGAGATGGTATTTAAATACTGTCACCAACTCCAATTCAATTGCGCACTGGTTATTCTACATTGAATACACCGGTTCTTGTCCAATCTCTTGACAACCTTCGTACCCTAAAGTTGTGCTCCTTCGCGCGAGACCTAGCATATGCTTGAGGAGCACATGGTCTAACCTTAATAGATTTTGGTGCCTTGTATGTGGCTTACAAATAATCAACTTTGTGGTTACAAACTAATCAGTGCAAATGTTTGTAAATGTTATCAAACCTAGTATGAAGAGGAAGACACAAGACACCACAATACAAATGAAAGGAACAAAAAAAACAGTCAACGGAACATTACAACGTAACGGTAAACAACAGGTTTGATCACCTACCAGTAGATGAAGAAAACATGCATCTTACTTCAGAAGATCGAACATACCAAAACTCCTAGCAGGATAATAAATTGAAAAAACCCACAATAATGAACGGTGAATAATCAAACCACAAAGAACTGGTAAACAAAATGAATCCATAGCAATAAAAAGGTTTCATGTCAAATATGCAACAAACCAGATAATGTTATTGGTTCAGGATTCAAAAGAACAAAATAAGCTAATCAAAACACTGAAACAGGACAATACAGAATTCTACACATTCACGTCAAGTGGAGAAAAAACTCACGCCTTTGTATTTCATGGTTTTGCAGAAGATGTGAAACCGCAAGAATTTCTACAGAAAATTTCAGTAAACCACAACATTCCAGCACTCCAGTGCTTCAAAATGAATACAGTTCGATCGTTTTTCATGCTGACAACAACAAATAAAGTGCTGTTAAAATACCTAGAAACACAAGTCAAATTTCTAATACACACAAAAGTAAGATGGGAAAGGTACTATAATAAAAGACAAAGAGTGCAATGCCAAGAGGGCCACGCGACTTCGAATTGCAAACTTAAACCGAAGTGCCTAAAGTGCGCGAAAGATCATCTAACGAAAGATTGCACAAAGACTCGAGATACCCCAGCAAAATGCGTTAATTGCAGCGGACCTTATCCAAGCTTACTTGAGCAAACTCGCGGCCATGAAATCTCAGAAAGCGGGGAAACCGCTTGGCGCCTAGGCCAACCTTCAACACGAGTAGCAGACTGGAATTTCCGATACTCAGACCAAATAAGTCCAAATAAATTGGCCAAGTAATTTTTATGAAAACTCTTAAAATAGACGTAATGTTAGTTTCAGAAACTAGACTCAAAGGTAAACACAAAATAAAAATTGCAGGGTTTTCACTACATAAAAAGGACCGAGAAAACAACAAAGGCTCATTATTTAACGACAACTCCTCACACTAGCATAGAAACTGTCGGTATAAAATTAGCGGATAATATATACATAATCAGTGCGTACAACAAACTGTCAAACTACTATACTAATTTAGAATTAGATCAGACTCACACTCTCAAACTATGTAAACATATCTAAACATAGTTGCTCCAAACCAACATACACACTTTCCAATGAACAACATGACATCAAGAACTCCAGAACTATAACTTCATTTAGAAACACAGACTGGGTCAGGTTGAAAAAAATCTTAAACAATAAAATCACAATAAACAACAAGATTAACTCTCCACAACAAACCTTGCATGAATAACGAAGACAAAGCGGAAGCATTGGCTTCGGTATTTGAAAAAATACACCACATAAACGAGGAGCAAAACTCGGTGGAGCAGCGCTCAATTGTTAAGGAAGTGCATAAATTTACCAATTCAACACTAGAGCTGAATATCGCCAAATGAAATTTATAGCGTAATTAAAATACTGAACAATTGAAAAACTCCTGGTATAGACAAAATTGAAAATGTCATAATCAAAAACTTATCGAAAAAAGCAATTGTTCAATTTTATCGCATTATAAACTCGGCGTTCAAGATACAGCATAATAAGAAGCTGTAATTATACCAATTAAAATACTGAATAAAGTTGCAAACAATTCAAGTAGCTTCAGACCTATAAGCCTATTACCTATACTAAGGAAAATTACGTAAAAATCATACTTAAACGACTCGAACGATACAACAAAAGCTTAAATGTTATCCAAAATGAACAATTCGGATTTAAACCACAGCACAACAGAGTGTAACAAGTAACTAAAATTGTTAATGGCATATCAGTTAACTTTAATAAAACTATGCTAACAACAGTGGCATTGTTAGACATAGAAAAAGCGTTTGATAAAGTCTAGATAAAGAGGCTCACTTACAAACTAGTCAAATTCAAATTTCCAAAAAACTTAGTCAAGTTGCACAACAGGCACTTTAAAGTACAGGTAAACAATGATTTCTCGGAACGTAAGCTAATAAAAGCGGGAGTTTCGCAAGGATCAATGCTCGGTCCGACCCTTTTTTTATGTACCTTGCTGACCTGCCGTCACATCCAAAAACAAAAACGGGAATCTTCGCGGATGGCACAGCAATATATGCACACTCATAGTTTTCATGGTATAGTAGTTCGCAATATTTTTTTTTGGTGTTCGTAAATGCTTTAACAATGTTGTATGCAATAGGATAAAAGATAAAAGAATCAAAATATTTACAAACATAAATTATAATTGGCTTAAATGGTACTTTAGAATTTAATTTAATTAAATTATTTAATTAATTAAATTAATTTAATTTAATTTTAGAATGTTGTTGCATTTTAGTTGCGCAATTTTACATCTTATAAACTCATCGGGCTCTACATCCTCACTGAAAGTGCCAATGCTACATACTGGAAGTGCAACGGAGCGTTTATTCGGTTTTCGAATTTCATGGATTTGCTTATAGTCTCGGTGCTCACACTCAAAATTGGTGTTGTGCACGATAGTGACTGAGTTTACTGCATATCTTCATATTGGGAATTGCTACATCCAGCCCCTAACATTATTTATATTTCAACCTGCTAAACACGATGCCGGCACCTGGTTACTCGTGAGTATTTCGTGAAGGATATTCTGCACCATATGTTTGATGCATGCACCTTGTTTATGTTAGAAATTATTTGTATATGCTTGTACCACGTAGAATTGTTTAATTGCTGGAAAGCTGATGGCTTCTCCCAAATTCAGTACCATCTGCGTGTCTGCAGTTGCAAATACGGCCCATGTTTTCTCTATGTTTTCTGTAGTATCTTGATGTATCCTTTGGCATTCTGTGAAGAAGTAAGGTCAATAAGTTGCAGTGGGTATTCTGTTCTCACCTGTTCAAATCGCCAATACAGCCGTATAGCATCCGCTTTTTTGTAAAGATAAGAAGTTTTCTTGCAGCTCTGGTTGTATCATAACACAGCAGAATCTTCAATTTACCGTACTTTTGTGTTTACATCATGTGCTGCCCCCAAGGTGAAGGGCAGCTGAAATAATAAAACTGTTAAATATCTTGTCACAAGACTAAATTATTGCAGACCGAGTACAATCTGTGGCACAAATTTATTGTTCAAATATTCCTCATTTTACCTCACACTTGTTTATTATTTAGTTTATTTATCTTACAGTTTTGTAAGAATATCATATAATTCTTCAATTCACAACACTAAATTTCTATATATATATCCGTCTTCCGCCCGGTCGTTTTGCAAATAAGCACTCTATGCATCTCCTACTGTGACTTTTCATTCATCAGAGATACATTCCGCAAAACTAGTACCGCTTACTCTACTCTGTTCATTTTGAATAAAACACGCAAGCCTTCAGAATGGCTTACACGGCGCTGTCCGTGTCGGCCAATCCACATGCAATCTCCCTCGAATACCCATTTATACTGATTTTATCCGTGGCACCTAATGGTATTTACCACATTCGCCGGCTCATGAAGATGCGGTGATTCTGTAAAGCCTTTCTTGGTCACTTCCGACGTATGTGATCTGCCTTTCAATAAGCCAAACACCAAGCATGTGGCCGCCCGTAAATGCCAGGCCGATAGACCACACGTCGGTCGTGTTTCTTAGCCCAAGGTTAATAATTACTCTGTTCTCACGGTCAATATCGACAGCATTTTTTCTATCCGCTCGACTTTTTCTATAAAATTATTAAATTGATTGTAATTTTTCGTTAATAAACTTGAAAACTCCTTTCCATTGTGCAAGCGTTTTTGGATTTTTTTCTTTATCTACTACTCAAAAGAACACGACATCTCTATGGCCCCCTCTGTTTGGCAGTTGTCGCCACTACATCTCCTTATACTTATTGATTAGGGTTACTGCAATGTAGAATGCCATGCTAGCTTACGTTGGTGATATAGTAGCTGTTTCTCGGCATTTGGACTACCGGTAGCTGTATTTCCGCAGACCCACTGAATCCTTTTACCCTCTCTCTACTCCTTCACACCTGACGCAAAAAAGTTTGGTTTTGGACGACCTCACCTAACATGTCTAGGACGTGTGCTGTTTAGAGATCTTTGTAAATCTTTTATTTTAACTTTTTCTACACCTTATAAAAACCTTTCAACCATATTATATTGCTACCCCTAGTCTTCTTAACTTCTTCCTTCACTCTAATGCAAATCTACTGCTTGCTATCTCCAACTTTTTTACTATTCTTACCAGATTGCGCAAACACTAATAGAACGGACTTGTCACTTAGGTTATATCTTGGCGCATATCAATGAATTTCTCGCTTCTAACCAAAAAAAAATAGCAAGATACAATCACGAGAATGATGGATTAAACGTTTGCGCGGGAAATTTTTACGCAGTGCATATTTGTCATTGCATATTCGGATATTCTCGTGCAGCTTTATGCCCTTTCTCCTGCTTTTTGCAATCATTGTATAATCCGTCTAGATTGTTTTGCAATTGGAGAAATTTGAAGTTAATTTTAGTTGAAAAAATTTATTGAAAACATTTCATTCATTGAATTTGACAAATACTAAATATTTCATATTGTAATGAATTATTTAAGAAATAACTACTTTTGAAAACCATTTGCTCTATTACGTAACAGTTGCTCATTAAAGTCATAAAAACGGCTCAAAGAATTAATTTAAAAAAGATGGCAATAATAACAATTTATTACATACTTAATGTATTTTGAAGTTATAAGTCAAACCATGCAAGAAACTTCACAATGCATTATCGACTACAGTTTACAATTATGGTATTTTAGATGGGGCTATAATTAAATGATAGGCCTGCAAGAAATTATTCTAGAGTCATTTGAGCTCTTTTCTTCCACGGAAATCTTTAGTAAAAAGCGAAAAATTTATACGATTTGAAAGGAAACCAAAGTAACCCAATTTTGGGATAAGTATCGGTTTAAAACTATACAGTTTCAATTTTATTATATGCTTCATAACACAAAATTTATGTTTACAGTGTAATAATATTGAAAGTAGTGATTTATGTCTCGTTTTTAATTTCTAATATTTTTGATATTATTTTATAATATAAAACTAATACGTTATATATTTAAAAAATATGAAAACAGTTGTTCTATACAGAATGCATTAGTCAGGTGAGTTACATTTACGTATCCAAATATTTGAGAAAATCTTTCTCCATATGTTATACTTAACTGGTTTGTTTTTCCTATGATTTTTATGTCTGATATGTTTTTATATATTTTAATTAATACAACTTTATTTAATATACCCGAGCGCATTAACCTTTTAATAAAATTTCTATTGGTTTTATCTTCAATTAAATCTCTCTTAATCGCTTGTATTAAGGTTGTATGTGCTATCCAGTAACCACCCAATAAATTTCTGGCAGCACCTTAAAATCGGCCTCATAATCACCCATACTAATATTACATAGATTAACAATTTTTATTATAGATATTACCTCAGGTGTTTACTACTGAGTTGAAAAGTAAAATAATCTCAACCTAGCATTTTATTTTGCGTGCCATATGTCATAGGAGAGATTTTGTATGTATAATAATAAGAACCAACAAATGTTAAGAACATTTTGAAAGGCATTCATAAGGCATACGCTCAAGAACATGTTTCTCGCATTTCGGTAAATACAACTTACTACTTTTCTTCATTTTTTGCTGATTTCACGTCAAGCTCTCTCATAGTTTTTTTCTCGATACTGTACAAAATATTCATGTAGGCTGTAAATAAGAATGCTACAAAATTTGTTTTTTATACCCTTGGTATGAATCTAGTCTGTGTGCAGTTTTGGATCATTTCTACTTTTGTATTCCATTCTTCGATATTTTCTTGTATATCTTCGTTTCTGTACCAATTACTGTCCTCCTAACCTCCTAACATATACTGGGTAGTCAGTCATGGTTGATAGCATGGCTATGCAACTCTACCAATAGCAGAGGTTCTACACTTCTTCGTGCAGCACAAAAGAACGGCTTCTGCATTGAGCAGTCATTTCTTCCAACTTATACGCTTGCAAATCCGAAGCACGCTGTCAGCATTTCAGACCTGGTTCTTACAAAAAATGTTCATAGCCATCTGTCAAGACCTGGAACACCTTGAGTTCCGACCGGAATCTCGTAATTTTAGAGTACACAACAACACACCATTCAATAACCAGGAAGCAAATAGACTGGCTACAACTAAAAAATTTGCTTAGGCAGTCAAGTCTAAATTTTTGGTATTTCAAAGATGTTGCTAAGGTAGACGCTTCTGTCAACAATATGATATTCGATATACAAACCGCCATCGATGCTGTGTCATATGAAAAAACATTCAATCCCACGTCACTTCATCTACCTAAAAACATCAAAATGCTGATAAAAGAAAAGAACGGCATTTGCGGATATTGCATTTATAATTGGCAGCAATTAGCGAGCATTCGACTGTTTTTTAACCAATTGCATTAGGTTTTCTGTGTTGTATTCTGTTTTTATTTTTAGGAAACATCTTCCAAAATGCCCTCTTGGCGTTCCAGGCTGCATAGGCAAAAAGAGATTTGTTTTCCCCGAAAGACATTCTAACAAGGCTGTAAAGATAATCCAATTATATATGAAGTTTAATAGCAAAAACATTTATCAAATTTTTTGGTATCTAACAGCGATACATAGCATGAAATCGGGCTGTAAACAATCCTTTTTATTGTACAATGACATGCAGTCAGATTTGTTGTCTTCATTGTGTTTGAATCACTCACTCAATTCTCAATTGCTTGCATTGCTGCACAGTTGGCTTGGGCAACATATGTAAACTAAGGTATGACCAAATTACTGACACAAATTCGTGTATGTGTTGTTTATGTAGAATTAAAATCCCAATTTTAAATGAATTTAATTTTAGGTTATTGAAGTAGTGAGGTTTTGGATGACCCAGTCAAATGTAGAAGTTGGGGATATACAAGGAATCGCCGTAGATACTACTCCAAGCTCGTTACACTCATTCCAGCGACCGGTTCAAGAGGATGATTAAAAGGAGAAGGTCCGTTGTTTGTGTGCTGGAGGACCTAGTGACCTACGTCAAGTCTAGAGGTTTGCCTATTGTAAGGCGAAAGATTCTGTCCTTTTCCTACGACCTGGAGGATTACATGGACAGCGTGTTGTACATAAAGTTGAATGTTTGGAATAAGGCATGTTAATTATTGTACAATCTGTCTAGGCATACCCTAGTTTGTCCCAAATAATTGTTTTCCTATTGGGGCGATTTAAGGTTATTTGTAATTGAAAAATATATTGCAACATTTTATTCATTGACTTTGGCGTATGGTAAATATTTTATGTTTTAAAAAATATTACATTCTTGGTATTAATTAGATATAATGTAAAATTTCTTACTGAATTATTGATAATTCCGAAACTATTAATAGTTTCAAGAACAATTTGTTATATTGCGCAAAAATTGTACATTGTAGTAGTAACAGGCCATTCAAAAGTTTGCCATCTACAAGTAGATGACAAGAACTAAGCTAAAGAACAAAGCAATAATAATAACTCATTAAATTCTTGATTTATTTGCAAGTTATTGTAAAAATGTGCCTTGTTTTATTTTATTACAATTTTATTACTATTAGTAACTTTTCCATTTAATTCCCATTTTCAAAATAAAATTTGAATTGGCTAATCTATATTTAATTAATTCAGTAGTTGAAAAATAGGTACGTACCGGACTTCAATGTAAGGAATGTACTACATAATCTTTTCCAAATTTGAATAACAGTTTGTTTGCTTGTAAAGTAATACTAGCAAATGATATGGTGGATATATTAAGAATATCCAACGTGCTTTCAAGTAGTAAATAATTTTTACATGGCAATGCGTATAACAATTTTTGCTGTACTAAAATTCGAACCTTGTCAATATTTGCATAATTTTCTGATTGAGGTTAATATATGTAATACCGTGGATTTGCAATATTTTCAACAAATTGAATATTACTTGAAATATTTCAAATATTTATTATTTTATTTTAATTTTAAATCTCAATAAATAGAGTTTCTTTATATTCTTTTTACTTTATTTGGATTTAAGACAATTTCACACAACTGAACACAAGATCAATGTGTTCAGTTTTGGGAAATTGTAGTCAACTTATTTATATTTATCGTAGACGCAAAATGTATCGTTATGTCATAATTTAGATTACATTTAATTTTCACTCTCACACTTTAATTCGCAGATCACTATGTGCCCCACATGTATTTTCATACCTGATCGTCAACCGCTATCCCAATCCTCCTGCAATGATGAAGATTTGTAAGTAGCAGAGGCAAGTCGCGAGCAGTGGAAGACCATACGCGAGAGCAGCAACTTGTCCGTCGATAATATACCAAAATTCATCGTATATTTGTTATTCGTTATTTTCCACCAATAATCAGCGACGACAGGCTCATTGAAGTCGCAATTGACGAGCGATTACTTCCAGCAATCGCGAGACAACAATTCATCTTGTTTTGTACGATTTAGGCAGTCAACACAACCCATTTTTTTAAAATTCAAGTATAGCAATATTTTTTTCAACCCAAAAATTGATAAGTTTTACCTACAATTTTAAGGTATAATAAATTAAGATTTTTTAAAATTTAGGTTAATGGCATATCTAAACTTTACCTGCAGACTAAATTCATGTCAAATATGTAATAGATGATTGTTATAATATAAACGTGTAATTATATGGCATGATTCATATACTTTTTATTTGAATATTAGAAACTGGATTATTTTAAATATGTAATGGGTTTGAAACAAAAACAATTTTTGTACAAGAAACAGTAATTTTCTAAGTGAATCAAGCGGGTTATAATAAAACTATTGTTATTTACTGCAATTTTAATATTTTTATTATTTAATTCTTTTTGTAAGCATTATTAAATAATACGAATTTCATATAATCCTTTTGGAATTGTGGTCACTTTATTGTTTTACTGGAATTTATCTCAACCTTTATTAACATTTCAAATTTAATTATTACAATAAAAACAAACTAGTCAAACAAACTTGTTCCATGCAATAATTACTATTAGAAATATTTACTGGTGGATATTCATTGGATTTTAAAATACCCGTTGTTCTTTGAATGTTAATGTATAAAACATTATATATTATTCTGTTATTATATTAGTCTGTTAAAATAGAATGTTAAACATAAAACCGTCAATTAAATGGTAAATTCTATTGCGTCTCATGGTCTATGTGAAAACATTTTGTGTGGTCCAAATTCCTGTCAGATTTTGTTTGGAACTTCTTGCGGGAGAAGTATGTTAAGTATGTCGAACACACGCAGCTGGAACACTTGAGAGCGCTTGGGAACTCCGCGTACCGTTGCCTTTTGGCATATTCCAAATTGTTCTTAAGCAAATTCAGTAGTCTGTAATTGTATGAGTTTAACCCACATCCGTAATTATTATAGAATAAAATACGGAATATCAATATAAATCATTATCAACTGCACATAAGAGAAAACATCGCATTTTGTATTTGTGGTGTAATTTTCACAGTTTTAGCCAATATATTCAATTTTCCTTAGGTTGGAGAATTTATTTTATTTTTACATGTATCAAGATCTTAACGTTATTGATATTGTTATGTTTTATTTCACACATTGTGAAAAACAAAGATGACGTCAATTTTAATAGTATATTGGTTTTATTATGTATTATTTACGAATTCCTTTAATTATGTCTTATTCATATTTTTATATTTTTGCTATGTGTCATTCGCTAAAATCCATGTCGTAATCAGATTGGTGTGACATACTGACATTTCATAATATAATTTTTGTTTTTATCCTATTGCTTTTTTGTTTTTAGAAATTTGTTGGTGTATAAAGTAATCAACGCAACAAATTTCAAAAATGATATTTATGGTTAAATATTTCTAACAACATCAATTTATTTTAGTTTTGATTAAATTTATTATTTTATAAATTGTTAATTAATTAATTGTTAATTTCCAATATTGCCTTTATAGCTTCTTCCAAATATATTTTCAATATTTTAAGGAAATATGTAGAACCAATTTTAATGTGATTTATCAGGCACTAAATATGGCAAAGTGATGCTGACTAATGCCTGATTATGTTTTTTTTACATTTTTATTAACATTTAATTTTTTGGTATGCTTTATGTATTACAGTATTCGAAGTAGCAGTGCTAATTCTGCAGCAGTGAATCTACAGTTTATCATACTACAGCATGCAGTAATAATTTCAAGTCATGAAATATAAAATTGTAGAGATGCCGGCTAGTAGCCACCTACAGGACAGTGTTGCGGTTCGGTTTCTCCAGCACTACTGATCGAAACCAAGCGTTCACAGCCTGCAAAAGTGCATTGCGCCACCGGGTGGGATCAAACCACCCGCTTTTGGGTTAGCAATTCAACTCAATTCAAAAGATTTATTATGATTAACAATAATATACATATTTACATAGTGGTAACAATTACAGTGTTCTTTTAATCAGTTCCTACTCACAAAGATTATCTGATTGTAATTTGTGGTATTGTTCCGTAAGTATTTCAGGTAATTAATGGTCGTAGGGAAGTCTTAACTATGCAGGAAAGATAAAAAGTAAAAACCAGCTTTAAACAATTACTTATGCTAACTTATATTTAACATACACTTGTTTTTATGCGCTAAATATGTTATTCAATATTTCATATTTCTTGATTGAATATTGGAAGACTTTGATACGGCAGTCTGTGTTTTATGCGAAAAGGTGCGTTGTGTCTCCTGATTTTGGTGATGTCCTTTAACAATGGGTTGTTGTTTAATTTTGTTTCGTAAAATGTTTGCGAAATTTTTGTACAAATTCCACTAGTGTAGCCAGGTTTGTCATTTTATGTAGGTCTACAACTCTTGTGTATCTGTCAGATTGCGTTATCAGACGTAGGCATTTGTTTTGGTATACTTGTAGCGGGTAGGTCTTTGACGAACTACACCAGACGGGTGCAGCATAGATTATTACGGGTCGTATAAGTGCTGTGTAAATGAATTTTTAGCGCATTTCAAATGTTCTTGGAAGTTAAGCCTAGAGTCTAGATGTACACCTAGGTACTCAACTGTGTTTGTAGGTTTTATCTTTCTTCCGTAGACTTTGATTGGCTCAAACATTTTAATGTTCGTATATTTTTTAGTGAAGACAATACACTCAGTTTTCTCTGCATTTACTTTAAATTTCCATAGATTGTAAAATTTTTCTAAGTTATACAAGTGGTACTGTATTTGTTTTGCCGCGACTGTTGCACTAAATGAGTGTGCATATATTGCTGTGTCATCAGCAAAGATGCCCGTTTTTGTTTTTGGATGCGACGGCATCCGCAAGGTAGATTGAGAAAAGGGTCCGACCGAGCACTGATCCTTGCGGAACTCCCGCTTTTATTAGCTTACGTTCCGAGAAGTCATTTCTAAACTGTACTTTAAAATGTCTATTGTTCAAATATGAGTAATTCAACTTGACCATGTTTTTTAGAAATTTGAATTTAAGTAGTTTGTAGGTTAGCTCGTCTATCCAAACTTTGTCAAACGCCTTTTCTATGTCTAACAATGCAATTGTCGTTACCATAGTTTTACTAAAGTTAACTACTATGTCATTAACAATCCTGGTTACTTGTTGCACTGTGTTGTGCTGTAGCCTGAATCCAAATTGTTCATTTTGGATAACATTAAACTTTTGTTGTATCGTTGGAGTCGTTTAAGTATAATTTTTTCCGTAATTTTCCCTAGTGTAGGCAATAGGCTTATAGGTCTATAACTACTTGGGTTGTTTGCGACTTTATTTGGTTTTTTAATTGGTATGATTACAGCTTCTTTCCACTGAGAAGGAAAATGCTGTATCTTGAATGCCGAGTTTATGATGTGATAAAATTGAACAATAGCTTTTTTCGATAAGTTCTTGATAGTGACATTTTCGATTTTGTCTGTACCAGGAGATTTTTGATTGTTCAGTTACTTTATTACGCTATAGATTTCATTTGGTGATGTTCTAATTTTGTCATAGTAACTACTGTCCAGCTCTAGTGTTGCATTGGTGAAATTTTGTACTTCCCTGACAATTGAGCGCTGCTCCACCGAGTTTTGCTCCTCGTCTATGTGGTGTATTTTTTCAAATACCGATGCCAATGCTTCTGCTTTGTCTTCGTTAGTCATACAAGTTTTGTTGTTATTTTCTAATGTAGGTATTGGTTTGTGCAATTTTTTTAGGGCTTTTGTTATTTTCCATAACAAGTTATTGGACGGTTTGAGATTTGTTAGTAGTTTACCCCATTTGTCATTTCTAAACTGCATTAATTGGTTTCTTATTTCCGTTGTTAGAATTTTCATTTGTTGCTTATCAGTGTCTTTTTTGTGTGCCTGCCATGTT
>JAODGC010046996.1:11447-21500 GCA_027574925.1 Ecitoglossa quadriceps | reverse complement strand
TTATTATTATTGCCACCATTATTGCCACCATTTCCATTGTTGTCGTCGTTATCAGAGTTGCCGTTGTTACCGCCATTGCCGTCACCATTCCCGTTGTTCCCGTTGTTGCCGTTGTTGCCACCATTTCCATTGTTGTCGTTGTTACCAGAAATGCCGTTGTTTTCGCCATTATCGTTACTATTTCCGTTGTTGCCAACATTTCCATTGTTGCCGTTGTTGCCACCATTTCCATTGTTGCCGTTGTTGCCATCATTTCCATTGTTGCCACCATTTCCATTGTTGCCACCATTTCCATTGTTGCCACCATTTCCATTGTTGCCACTGTTGCCACCATTCCCATTGTTGCAATTTGGATTGTTTTCATTGCACATACTTTGCGCCACGGCATCGTTGCCAATGTTGACCTCTACAAATGCCTGCGATGCATAAACGTACGTCACCAAAGTGGCGCACATCATCAGTGTTACCAACCGCATGCTTAAAGCTTTGCGCGAAACTTTAAACAAAAATCGAACTATATTTGAATACTGCCAAAATTCCAAAAGAAGACTCTTGTATATGAAATAAATAAAAAGTCACACTCAAAGATGCAAATCTCGAGAATAAGTTGATCGCATTAGCCAAATGGCTTCCTTTTATACAAAATCATTTGTAACGAGTTTTAAATTAATGAATCATGAAATAAAAATACTGTAATAAATAACAAATAAATAATATTGTTTCTGATAGCTGCACGTACCAATTACAAAATAAATACTTTAATTTTGTATAAATATACTTTTGCTAATTGGTTGCGGCAAATATTGTTAAGATTTTTACGAATAGTATAAATACTTTACATCTATGCGACACGCGAAATTAAATTATAGATTATACAAAATGGTGCGTGGTTTAGGTAATTATTTAAAGTTGGTTTCGTTGGCCACAATTGTGGTGCATACAAATGCCGACTTAGAGTGTAAGTAAACCATGCTTTGTATTTGCTAGTCTAAGCTAAACGTACGCATTCGATTGAAGGTACGTATCCACAACCTAGTATACCAACCCAATGGATCGTGATGTCAGATGAATGCCAGAAGGCTATGACTGGGCTAGTCAACCAAAAACTTCAGAACGCCGCTCAATATCTAGCGCTTGGGGCTTTCTTCAAAAGAGATTCTATCAATCGTCTGGGATTTGCTGCGATGTTTTACAATAATGCTGACGCAAACCGAAACGATGCCATCAAGCTGATTGATTATATCGTCATGCGTGGCAAGTACACCAAGCCGGATCATCTAATAGACTTGTTTGTTGGTATCCATATTTAACCACCCATTTAGTTCCTGATAAACTGTATGTAGTATCTAAAATTGCTTGCTTATAGTATACACCGAGCGTAGTGATGTGGGACACAGCAGAAGATGGACTTACAACTGCACTCAATATGGAAGCAGATCTCACAAATCAGTTCCACGATACAATTACGACTTGTGAGAAGAGTGGTATCAATGATTACAACGTAAGGCAGTAAACATACGAAGTAACCTGATCTTGAGCTTTTTCATATTTTCTAAACGTTTTAAATGGTTAAATGTAGATTGCAAATTGGCTAAGTCGATACTTCCTGCTTGAGCAATATGATGACCAGAAGTACTTTGCCGATCTAATTTCGTCTTTGGATAAGATGAAGACTCTGCACCTGAATCTGGCGGAATTCTTAATGGATCATGAATTGGATGACGTGTTTGAAGACGATGATGATGATGATGATGACGAGACTGATGATGATGACACTGATGATGACGACGATGATGAGGATGATGAGTAATTCACATTCAAAAAGAAATGGCCATGGAAGGAAACAATACATAATACATAATAAATTATTTACTTACCTATTAACTAATTTGTTTCGTGATTGTATTTATATGAAAATACGTATGGAAATATATGTTTATATCAGATGCATTTTGGTCCTTGACTGCCTATCTATAATGGCGAAGGTGTGGGAGGCTGTTTGTTACTGCGGCACCTAAGGCGAAGGATTTGATTATATGTGACAGATTCGGATAGAGTTGAAAATGCAAGAAGAATAGAAGAAATTTACCTGAACCGATTTAGCTGGTGGCCAAGAAAGAGATCACAGTGGAAGTGAACGAAGTAACCTAACTTTAGTAAGCCGTGCGTTGAAAAGTGTTAAGAGGACCATTGGAGCAGATTGTCCAAGAGAGAACTTTTTAGCGTTTATAAGATTTTGCATCTTGACAATGACTAATGCCCGACTACGTATATATAAAATTATTATATAGCTAAGCAATTATTTTGGTAGATTTATTTATCATGCAAACATCAAGGTTGGAATGTGATCTGGAGCAATTTGCTTCACATTAACAAATGTTGCCATATTTACGTTTCTTAGAAAGAGAAATTAATATAAATGTCAAAGATAATAAAGTAAGTTTGGAAATACGATCCATAATTTATTATCATTACGTTTAAATGAATATTGAAATAATTTAATCATCATCATCGTCACAATAGATCTTGTCTAAATATCCATCAAAATCATACATGACAAGCATCTGGTTCTTACTGGTTAACATCTTCTCCAACTTCACATAGTATCCGGCGTACCTCTTCAGGTGCCTCCTCTGCCTTCTTGCATAATTTAACTGGAGATAGAAAGAAGCATCCGCATCATGGTAATTTGGATCTTTACCGCCAACTAGAACATCCAAGTCCAGTGCATCCTGTGCCAAGTGCTTGGCAACGTCTGTGAGATAACTCAGACTCTCTAATTCATACAGCTCAAAGTTGCCTTTGGTCTCGTCGTGGTGCACGTATTTGGAAAAGTCGTGAGTGCTGCCTCGATTATTTATATAGCGCATGAGGCTAACAAACTGATCGAAGAGTATATCGGAATAGTCGAAGAACATAGCGTGGAATCCAGCACGGTTGTATTGGTAGTTGGAGAAGTGCGTGGCCACCATGAGCATTTGCTGCGAGCGCTCCAGAAAGGTGTTGGCGTACTGCTGAAATTTGGGCAAGACGGTGGGGAAATTACCGAAGATAGTGGAACACACCGGATTATCTGCCAAGGAAATAATTATGGTTATATATTGTATAGGACGTGTGATGATTGGTACTTACAAGTGTGGTTAGCACATTCTGCCTTCACATCATCATAGCAGTATAGATTGCCTTGAGCAAATGCAATGCACTGCACTGCAATGCAGAGGATACCAAAGAACCCAAGATGGGAAAACATCGTGAAGGTAGATTTTGTGTACGAAAGTACCAATGCACCACTTTTAAGTACATGAGCTTTATATATCTTCACACATCCAATTAACTTAATTAATGGATAATCGTTATGTAAACAAATATATCTGCTGGGTACCTAATTATTCATTTATAAATACTTTGAATTTAAAACAATATTTAAGCTTTAAATGCATAAATAAAGAAGAAAATAAAATGCCAAGCAACAATAAACATTTCAGAGTATAAATAGGTGGATTTAAGATTGAGTGACTATCAGAACCTATCGTTTTCCAAAATGATGAAATTTGCGATTTTCATTGTGCTCCCAGCTGTTATCTGGGCTGATTTAGTTTGTAAGTATCCTATTAATAGCTTTACATAGAAGCAATACTTTGATCTATTAAATTCGATTAAGGTGAATACCCATTGCCTCAAATCCCCCAAGGATGGATCCGAATGGACGACAAGTGCATTTGCATGGTGCGCGATTTAATCAGTTTTGAAATGGGCACTGCTGTACAGTACTTTGCATTGGGTGCCCATCACTTTAGAACAGATGTGAGCAGACCAGGCTTTGGTCATGTCTTCCTAACCTCGGCAAATCACCATCGTAAGAACAGCAAGAGGCTGATCGACTACCTCACAATGAGAGGCCAGAATGTGCAAAATATTAATACGTTGCTTAAGCTTAGTGTAAGATTGCTTTCATTATTAGTAATGAATTATTATTATCAAGGTCTATTATCCCTTATAGTATATTCCTCCAAAAACCAATTGGACTAACGTGGCTGAAGCGTTGACGTACAGTCTTCACATCGAGGGTGTTACCACTGATCATTACCGTAATGTAATTGGAGTGTGTGAAGACCAATCCTTCAATGATTACAATGTGAGCAACTCTTTACCTGCTTGAGGTCTGCTTCTTATTGTGTAATATTTGCGCTTCTAGCTAAACAATTGGTTGACCAAAGAGTTCTTGTACACCCAGTATGACGATATGAAATGGTATGCCGATACTCTGTCGTCTTTGCTCAAGGTCTGGGCTACCAATGGTTACTATGGCGAGTTTATGTTGGATGTTGGTTTTGAGGAGGAGTATTCTGATTAATATTTACAAGCAACAAGATTTGAAGCAACGCTGATTATTTATAATTGATTAACTTACAAAGATATTGAAATATATACATTATAATACAAGTTTTCTCTGTTTACTTCAATCGCGAACGTCTGTATTTAAGTCTTTCTTTTAAAGGCGCCAATATACCAGGCCAGTTGATACAATTTTCAAAAGTAATTTAGGTCTCCCATACCTAAGACCTCCAGTCTTATTTCTCACGCTCCGTTTAAGTTCTTAAGGTTCTAGACTGCACATTTCCAACAAAATTAAGTACCACTTTCATTTGAGTTGAGATTGCTCTCAACTAGTACATAGCGACTCAACTAATCACAATTCTTCAATTATCTTTGTTCTTAATGTCACATCTGCTTCTACAGCCATCACTGTAAAGTAAACGCAGATTGTTAAAGTAATTGTATTTGATATGGTATTTCATTCACTATGTAACTATGAGACCATTTGAGATGAAGTTTATTGAGTTTATTAGATAAGCGATATAAAAATACATTATATATCATATTTCAACATATAAGAATAAATTTTCGTATTTTATTTATTTATTTTCAGATAATTTAATTTAAATACATTTTTATCATCGACATTCGGTCCATCTTCACTTACACTCTCTCCTTAAGGATGTAATCATCAAACAGTGTCAAAGCCACTGCGTAATTTGTCGTGTCGGACATTTTGGTCACCTCGGTTACATACCCCACTACCTGTCTTACCCTCTTCGATAGATGCATCGCAAACCTATCCTCCAACAGCCATTTGACAGCCATATCATGCTTGGCTGGTGTGGTGGTTGCTTCGCTGTAGATTTCGTTCACGTCAATTTCCAACTGCTTAATTGCGTCTACCGCCATAGCGAGCGCATCCAACTCATGGATGTCGTATGACCCGATGGTGTACGCATTGCCGTGGGCGAACTTAACAACACCATCCCTATTGGTGATGTGGAAAATCAATCGTAATGCCGACTCCCACGAAAGGTCGGAGAGTTGGTCAAAGAAGTTCGAAAAACCGGGACGGGCGAACTCGTAGTTGTCGAAGTTGGTGCTGAGAAGGAGGAATTCAAAGCTGCGCATCAGGTAGTTGTTGAAAAGGTCATTCAACATGGGCTCCAGACATGTAAAGTGGCCGTAATTGGCATTGCAAGATACATGGGCTACAAAATTAAATAAAGTTGGATTTGTGCGAAGGATTGAGGAGTGGCCTGTACTTACGAATGCCACAACTGCAATCTTGAACAACTTTGTTATAACAATACTTTTCAGCCAGCGTGGATTCAAGTAGGCAGCCGACAACTAAAGCCAAAATAACCACTGTATATTTCTGCATGATGATAAAAGCGGTTTTGTATCAAATTGACTTGAATAATTGCAATTTTCTTCCGCTCTTCCTTATATATCCTTGCAATCAGGCAGCTTGCACCCTTAACTCTAGTTAACTGTGCTTATTGAAGGCTTAATTTAATTATAAGCCATTTACAAATAAACAATTAACACTAAGAAATATAAATTACTTATTTGCCTTCTGTGTTTCGTTACTTTAGATAATATTTACAAATATTTTTTGTTTAATTCAATTTGGATTGAGTCGCGTTTGCCGAGTATAAAAGGGCTTTAATTAAAACTTCCGACCACAAGGCAGATGAAATAGAAGTAAAATCATTTACCATGAAGTTGACAGTGTTCTTTGCTGCATTGTGCCTTATTTGTGTTAATGCAGACCAGTCGGTTCCAAGCAATTCAGACTTAAAATGTTAATATTTTTGCTAAAACGTAAACAGTGTTTGTTACAATTTACTTACTTTAGTTACTTTTAGGCGACTATACGCTCCCATCCATTACGCAAGCTTGGATCAAGATCACTGATCCGTGCATCAAAGCAATACAATGCTTAATAGACAACGAATTCATTAATGTATGGAACTACCTAGCTTTGGCCAACTACTATCTTCAAGATTCGATCAATCGGCCAGGTTTCGCCAATCAGTTCATCCTGCATGCGTATGACGCTCGTCATACTGCCATTAGGCTGATTGACTATCTTACAATGAGAGGAAAGAACGCCCAGAGAGAGCTGGTTAAACTGCCGACAAGTGTAAGCACGCATAAGTAGAAGAAAGGAATGTATTTCAATATGAGCACTAAAATTTTACAGCACATTCCAGCGCAAACATCTTGGCCATCTCTAATCGATGCTAATCAGTATGTGCTTCAATTTGAAGCAGTCACCACCGATTTGTACCACACGACAATTGCTGCTTGCGAGAAACAAGATTTTGATGATTACCACGTAAGACCAAGATTGCTGCTTTGTCAGTTGCCTAATGATTGTTTTTAGATTGTTAACTGGCTGGCCCGTAAATTCCTTGGAGAGCAATACGACGACATGAAGGAAGTCGCCGATCAAATCTCATCTCTGATGAAGATGAAACAGGACCATCAAAGACTTGGTGAATACTTGTATGACATCGAATTGTATTACAATCTTCCCGATAGGTCTGAAGATGACTACTAACGTATGATGTGTGTGTAGACATATTTATTTTCATAACTATTCGAATAAAATTCATGTCAGTCAATAACAAAGCAATCTTTGAGTATCGTTCAAAATTGTCAGCTGACGCTAGCGTTTTTGCAAAATGAAGTTGTACACTATAAAATGTGTTGTATTTACTCACTCTCTTCTGTCTTTTATTGTTGCACCAGTAAATAATTTAAAGTGCTATCAATGTCGTTCCGACCATGATAAGCTTTGCGAAGACGAAATTAAGCTTCCGGAGAAATATCTCAGGCCCTGTGTGGATGAAGACGAGACTGAATTTTCAGAGGAGGACGATGACGGGCAAGACTCGTCTGTCGTGGAAAAGCTTGCATTTCCTAATTATGCTCGAAATAAGAGGCAAAGTGAGAAGGAAAATGAAGCAGATATAAAAAATGACGAGGAAATCAATGCGAAACAAACACAGTTCAAGTGCAGAAAAATAACGCAAAAATGTACGTGTATTTTGAAATTCGATGTGGCACTGTGTTGCTAACTGCAACGAAATACTCTTTCAGTGTTTATTACGGATCCAGTTGAAACGGTTGTGTTCCGAGAGTGCACAACTCACTTCTACGAAAACGAGTGCAACAAATCTTCAAGTAAGTTGTTGTACCTGGCCGTGTGTGATTGTAGCGAGGATGGCTGCAACAGCGTTAAGAAGATGGAATCATTGATTACAAGTGTCAAAATGTATACCATGTTATTGGTTGTTCTACTATATCTAGCTTATTAAACACTGAACAAAAACCAGCAGCGATAACAGTTACACATGGAGTAAAACACTTACTCACAATTCTAATCGAGGTTTAAAACAATGGATTGTGTGGAAACTGATGATTCAAATGTGTAATGATTACCAATTGCTTTGTTAGTCTACTACGCGTAAGTCGTCATCAATCATAACAATTCAGTTTCAAAACTAAAACATTATAAGCAATTCTGCAGATTATAATCTCGGTATTTGTTAATCAAACTAATTAATGTTAATCCAATCGTGTGAAGAACAAAGTCCAACATTGTAACGAATTCGATGCTTTCTACGCAGAAATGTGACGCATAAAGTGAATAAGTATATAAACCATGAAAACCGATAACACGTATGCATTGATAATGAGCTTGGCAGGACATGAGTCAGCAATGGAATTAAATAACACAAATCTGGAAGGAAAACATGATCTTGACGTAACAGTCTCATATGAATAAAGAATAAGAACAAAACACACAAATGACAATGTTGTTTATTTCAGACTAATTGATTTAATCTTTGGAACTGCATTGTCTGGTTGTTATCAGTAAATTTGGGTACAATTAAATATTGCCAATCAATTATTTTCTACTGGAAAGCACCTGCGAATGATGTTTGCAAGGATTCACTTTGAATTCGAATGTAATGACAGTGTACCTCTTGACCAGATGGATTAGTATGTGACTGCATCATAGAAATAACAATATCGATATATTTATTATCTTAAGATATGTTATTAAGGAAGCAATGATGATTGTAGATGTCGTGGATAGGACTTGTCTTAAAATATAAACATTGCAAATGGTACTACAAAGTGTACATACAGCTACATCTAAAAGTTAAAAGCCTAACTATCATGCGTATTATCACATACCATAAATACTAAACAATTACAACTATTGTAGTTTTGAATGAATATTTGGGAAATGTGAATGGAAAGCATTAAAAACAAGTAATTTTTGTCAAAGCGTCAAGTTCCATAATAATTTTTTTTTGATTCGGCAAATGTAGTAATATTTCAAAAAAATTCAGGAAGTTTTATTTCTTCTTTATGTGTAAAATAAAACGTGTGAGAAAAAGTGAATGACTTATGTGAAATAAAACACCTCAAAGAAGTATAACCTGAACAAAATACCTCAAGGCCATCCATCCAAGAGAGGTCCTTTTTCAACAGGCATCATTTAAACATATTATGTATAACCTTGCAACTATAATAAACCAGGCTACACAAACCCTTAATGGGACGGATTTTTCACTTAGGTTAGAATTCGGCGCTTATCAAAGAATTTCTTGCTTACGGCAAAGAAACGAAAATATCAAGGTACAATCACGACAAAGAGACTGAACGTCTGCGCGGGAAACTGTTACGTATTGCATATCTGTCACTGCATTTTCGTATAAATTTCTGCCGATTCCTGCAATTCCTGCTGCTTCCGGCACGTAAGTCCACCTTTTGCAATTGTATTTAGTAGCAGTTGGCGAATATTCGGCGGTTTTTCATCCAGTTGCGTTCCTCTGCATTGAACAATGACATGCAGTCAGATTTGTTGTCTTCATCATGTTTGCATCACTCATGCAATGGCCAAAATTTTTTCACAATTGGCTTGGACAACATATGCAGACTAAGGTATGACCAAATTCCTGACACAAATGTGTGTTTGTATTGCTTATGTAGAATTTGAATCCAATTTTTGAATGAATTTAATTTTAGATTATTGAAGTAGTGATATCTCAGATATGAACCAGTCAGATGTTGAAGTTGATGATAAACAAGGAGTTGCCATAGGTATTACTCCAAGCTCATTACACTCATTCCAACGACTGGTTTAAGAGGAAGATTAAAAGAAGAAGGTTCGTCGTTTGTGTGCTGGAGGACCTAGCGACCTACGTCAAGTCTAGAGTTTTGCCTCTTGTGAGGCATGAGATTCTGGCGTTGAATGGTGTTGGCCACAACCTGGAAGATTACATGGACAACATGTTGCAGATGAAGTTGAATGTCTGGAATAAGACATGTTAATCATTGCACAATCTGTCTAGACATACTCTAGTTTGTCCTAAATAATTGTTTTGCTATTGGGGCGATTTAAAGTTAATTGTAATTGAAAAAATGTATTGCAGCATTTCATTCATTGACTTTGGTGCATAGTAGCTATTTTATGTTTTAAAAAACATTACATTCTTGATATAAATCATATATGATGTAAAATTTCTCATTGAATTATTTGTAATTCCGAAACTATTAATAGTTTTAAGAACAATTTGTGATATTGCGCAAAAATCGTACATTGTAGTAGTAACAGGCAGTTCGAAGGTTTGCCAGCCACAAGTAGATGACAAGAACTAAGTTAAAGAATAAGGCAATAATAATAACTTATTAAATACTTGGTGTATT
>JAODGC010046985.1:9903-20685 GCA_027574925.1 Ecitoglossa quadriceps | reverse complement strand
CGATAGAAAACAATTTAAGCAACGCCAATATTATATGCTTAGTTTATTCCTAGATTAGTTTAACGCCTCTTCCTTATTTTTGGTTTCTTCTTGACATATTAACAACTATACAGTGAGCGACCTCCATGGAGTAAAATTCCAAACTCAAATCGTATTTTAATAGCCAACTTAAAAGATTTACACAGATGAAACCTGATTCTCATCTGCGTATATCTTCACTTTATACTCTTTTTAAACATCTACCGTAAGGTAATTATACATCCTATGAAAATTGACACACTATCGAGTCGAGAGAAAAACGCATGTAACGGAAAACGTGTATTCATTAATTAATTATCGTTTGCTAAACCTTAAACATTCAAACGAAAAGTTTACTTTATATAATATATGTATATATATATACGATGGATATTAAACATCTCGTGTAAAATGCAACATTTAACATGATGGATTATAACCTAACCTAAAACTAAGTAAGTCTAACCTCAAATCATGATCAAAGCCAACGCAATTGTTCAAATTAAATCACCTCAGTTTTTTTCTATTGATGTACTAAGACATATTGGTAAATATACTCAATTCTAATTAATATTCCGCCCACATTATTAAACAATTAATATGACGTGTTGTAATATGTATGATATTTTTGTTTTGGTTTTAGTTTTCTTTGCTAAAATAATGCCTACGCTACTAAGTTTGTGGCCACCAACGGGCCTATCACCTTGTACACTTATGATATGTTTCGATAACAAGCGAGCCCGCGTTGCGACGAGTGCGCATGCGCAATAGCGCACACTACGTCACGCACGCGTTGCGGCTCTGATATGTATGCGATCTCAGTTGATATATATCTCATCAACGTGTGCGTCATTGTGGATAACTCGATTGATATGTTGAGTGTGTTGACGAACACGTCTTGAGTTGATATATATTTGAAAGATATGCTTAAAGTCTAATTGCTTACTGGCTAGTTTTTAAGAGTAAAAACTAACGAAATGGTAAGTGGAACCAAAGCGTAACCGTTTCTGTCCTTTTCGCACTTTAAATTACTCTGCAAATTATTAACAACACTCGTAGACTTTGTTGCAAGAACAAACTTAAACATATTTACAGTGCCTGAAGACTCTTCTTCTTGTCGTGGGGAACAACTGGTGTGATGTTAATTTATATACACGTTATAGAGGCATGTTTGAAATGAAAATAATTAAACTCGACACATCTTTGGTTAGAAGCACTATTATTTGGTATGCACTATGTGAGACTTGGTGGGGCTTAGAAGCCCTGCCGGAATGGATTCCGCACTGTGGGTGCTTGCGGTTGCTGTGGTTGTGGCTCTGCTTGCCGGAATGGATTCGCGTTTTGTTCGGGCTGTTGAGGTAGTGCTCGTCCAGCTGATGGCGGATATTGCCCTCCTTGTGGGTACCCACCTCCGCCTTGTTGGTAAGAATAATTGTACCCGTTGACTTCCTGAGCATCCAATGCGGTCTCCTGTTGGCGATACTCCAAGTGGTTCTGTATGTCCTCCCCAACTGGTTTTTGGTCCTGCATTGTGTACGTTTGGTATTCCTTGTTGGGCGGGTCGGACATGAGGATGTTCGCTTCGTTTTCGAATGGTTTGAAGTCGTAGATGTTTCGTAGGTAGTAAAGCACTGGTGCGTAGAGAAGGTTGGAAAAGGCAATGCCGATGTTGAGTGCTGTGAAGCCGATGGCTTCGACGACGCCGCCGGCGATAATTGGGCCTACGGCATATGCGACCGAGTAGGAGATGTCTGCGATGGCGTAGATGCTGCCGTAGATGCTCACATAACGCACATCCACAAGGTATCCCAGAGTGGGGAGTAATGCGGTGTCGATTAGTGCGATTCCGAAGCAAATGCCGCAGATAGGGATCATTAGCATTTTGTACGAACTGGAGAATGGGATGATGAAGCAGCATAGGCCCTCCAGTGCTAATCCACCTGCGGCCATGAGCCATTGGTGTTGTGGGTACTTCTTCGCCATTTTTACAGTTAAGATGACGCCAAACACGTGCGGGAAGAAGGCTGGCAGCCAGATCATCCCAATCTTCCAATTGTCCGTCGTCATGTTGTCTTCCATCCAGAGTGAAATCGTGGGCTCGAGGAAAGCGAGTGCTACGTTGGACATTGTGAGAGCTCCAGCGCAGCACGCGATGTAAGGGTCCATTAACAGCCGCCAGATGGGCACTGATGGTGGCTTTACCATTTGAGATTCTTTGATCTGTTGCGAAATGGGCTTCATCACAAGCAGCAGCATGAAGCCATCTAGGAGAGAGACAAAGGCGAGGATGAGGAAAGGCATCTCCTTCCCGGCGAATTGATACAAGGCTCCTCCGAATGGAGGTGCCACTAGACATCCGAAGCTGATGAATGCTAGTGCGATGCCCAGTGCTTTGCTGCGCTCGTTCTCTTCGGTGAAACGGTCGGCGATCATCGCTAAGCCGCTGGTGTCTGCGAATGCCGAGCCGACGCCCTGCAGACTGCGCGCGAAGAACAGGAGGCCGTAACTGCGGCCGCACGCGAACACCGCCGTCGAGAGGAACATGATGATGAGTCCGATCATCATGGGTATGTCGTATCCGATGCGATCTATAAGCGCCCCTGAAAAAGGGTTCACCATCAGCTGGACGATGGCCTTCGATGCGAAGAGAATTCCAGTGGCGGAATCTTGGCCATGGTGGTCGTGCTTCCGTGGTGCGCCAGGGGGCAACGTCACGTTTCCCGGCAGCGGGAGTGGGTCATCCGTATAGGCACCGATATACCTCAGGTAATCCGGGATGATGGGCACTATCACCATGTACAACATGTTGTCCAACAGTAAGGCGATGGAGACAATGACCAGGATGAGTTTACGTTGTGCGGCGGGTTCTTGCACCTTCGCCCAGAAGACTTCTTTAAACTCAGCCCACTCCATGTTGATGATTGGTATCCGGGTCCCCATTGTATCCTGAGTTCGGCTGCTCCGAGCAAAAATTGGTCACAAGCACAAATCCACTCTTTACTCCACTCTGGTCTAGCTTTGCTTGCCTGTCTGCTACCGTTCGGATCGGATTGCTTTTGCGTTCGATATCGTTTGTTTGTTTTTGCTTAGGTGCGGGGGGAGCGCAGTGCCATCGGTTTTAACCTGGACATACAGAAGAGACAAACGTGTCAGACATTTGTTCGCAATAAATTTTCGATGGGCAATTTGGGACGCGAAGCTTGCGATTGAGACACTGCTGAGGTTCGAGGAGGGGAACCGGCACTGCGCTTCTTCCCCCCCAGCACCCCGCACGCATTAACATTTACCAAACAACCCACAAGAAAAAGACCAACAAAACACCTAGAAAATCGTCAACCTATTTGAAATGCAGACATTAGAGGACATTTGCTAAGGGGGTTACGTAAATGTAGAATACACAATGCGGATTATTGATTTCGGCCATTTTGGTTTGTCCTATCGCGGCCATCTTGCGAGTGTGTTGGAGCGCCGCTGGGTTTGGTGGCTAGATTTAGGATTATCGCTAAATTTTGGAGCGAATCGGATCGAATCGTCTTATTTCTATTGCAGTTTGGGCTTTGGGGCATCGCGTGCGCGGTGGCAGTGAGAGTTGCTGAAAGTGATTAGTGCGCGAGAATTCCTCCAGGTGTGCGCTGCCACCGGTGAATCAATAAACCCGCGGTGGGCGAAATGGGCCTTGACTGGAGCACGTAACCGACCACATTGCCCCTACAACATGTTATCAAAACTAGGACATCAAATTGCAAAGCCTCAAGTATGGATTTTGTAATTAGCTAAAAATAACCTCAAAAATAACAAGTACCCTATATAAATGTAGGAAACTGTAAAGTCCTCTAACCTTACCAACCACCTTTCCACACTGTCTTCCGCGTGAAGAGATCATAACAAGGTGTCTTATTGTGGGCTGTGTTTACAAATAAAATATATTCCATATAAATTCTAAACTCTTACCTGTATCAGGTAACGCACTTCCAATGCGCGTCGCAAAAAAGCCGCGTATATTGTTGGCGCGTTCGCCGAGCAGGCTGAGGCTGCCTCCCGGACCGTGGTTGCTGCTGCGAGTATCCACGGTGTCGGGGGCTTGACGTGCGGAACTGATGGAACGCCGGGGTCGGACGGCCGCTCTCACTCCCGGTGGATGAGTTCGTGTGTCGCGCGAGACGGCGGGTGGCGCTCGCACGCTGGGGCTGGTCCGGGCTGGAGATCGGGCGCGCTTTCACCGGCCGCACACACCGCTATGGCACGCGCGCACCGCCGCCGTTCGAGCCGCCGCCACCGCCAGCTACAAAGTGGGGACGAAGGCGTCGCCGCGTCGACTCACTACCACCAATGCTTTCAATTGGTGGCGGCAGCAAACGCGTCACTTTCCCGGGAGACCAATTGGGGGAATTGTAGTGGGGACATTGCCGCCACCACCCTATGGCTAATATATGCGTGCACCTTGTCGGAAGGGGATTATATAGATTGGGGTCAAAATCAACAAAAATATAACTAATTCCGTCGTTCTAGAGGTCAGCAGGAAACACTGCTGCTTGCTGATCGATGGGATTTCATTGGCAGTGTGGATGGATAAAATTATTATTAGGAAGATCAGAGATTAAAGGAGACCTTGTGCTGGATTTTTTAAATGTTTAGTTTATTTACCGGCTGATATTTTAAATATTCAAAGTTTATCAAAACAAACTCACCATTGAAATATCCAAATGAAAGACATCCGCACAAAATATTCTTCTTCCCAACATTATCCTCATCCACATTGTTTCCTTTTATGTCGTTCCTGCTTGGAATTGCAGGATTCCACCAAGTTCTCTCACTTTGCCTAACATTTTTCTCCAGGGGCTTATAACAAAATACTTTCCTTTGAGTGTATTTCCCACACGGTACTTCAGATCGACTTTTCTTTTTGTTGCTAAAGAGTACGTTTGGGATGGTTTCTACAGCACGGAAATCATGCAGATCGATAGGGTTTACTTCAATCTTTATATTTAGGATTAAGTTATTAGCTTTGAGTTGTTCATGAATAAAACAATTGGTTTTGTGTCTATCGTTGAAATGAGTGGATGTTTTAAGTCGCATGGTGGATAGAATTCGAACTAAAAAAGTAAATATCTTGGATATTGAATTGAAGTAGGCAACCAAACGTACTAGCACTTTACTAACAGCACATAGAGTCAAGCTAAAACTCGCGTTAATTCCTTAATTTGGTGATGTTAATGATTGAATTTAGTAATTTTCACTTTATCTTTAAATTGGGCAGTTGGCAACCAACTATACAGCAATACTAACAACACGTCCAGTTTAGTGTCTAATCACATTACACATTAATCCTTTGTGGTGCTTTCTAAGCAGAAGATAATTAATTGTTGATTTTTGTTGGATTGTTATTACTCCAAGTTGCATTTTTCTAAAGGTTCTCTGCGAAACTATGACAAATATTGCGGTTTAACTGGTACGATGTGTTAGAAGTAGGCAACTAAATATACAACAGCACCAACAACACTTTCAACTTAGTCACTAATGTACTACCACGTTGTGATTGTGAATTATGTGGAATAATTATAGGATGAATTAATTGACTACAACCGATGACATTGTGCCACACACCTGCACTCAGTACTAATTACGAATTGTTGTCGTCGAACATCTAGTAATGACTGGTTCTAAAGTTATATTAAATAACTGGCCTCTTAATATCAACAATCAGCTAATTACAACAAGGCTTGCACTTAGTGAAATTGATAATTGAATACAATTTATTACGAGTTTTTTTTAATTAAATACCCACCCACCTAAGTGCGATACAAAATCCACGACCGATTTATTATCTTCCTAGACTTTATTTTGCCTGATTGGTTATGATAGAAATCCATTTTATTTTCGACTTATGCCGATGTAACTTTGCTTAGTTTGTGTTACTCAATTGCAACAACTAATCGGCTAGTGTCAATGATCATTACGTTGACATTAAGTAATCAACCAATGTATAATTGGGTAAAGTAAACAGTTGATCTAATTTAATGTCAAACAAGGTCAATGGCAATTTACTTTTTCGATGTTTTACTTGTTTCCGTTCATTTCATTTCCAGAGGGAACCAGCAAGCAGCAGAAATATTGATTGGACATCGATTAAATCAATAAAAATTTTCAATTGACTTTGATGATAGAGGAGATAGTAGTTGTAGGAAATTGATTAATTGTGCTGAAGAGAATGCATCCGATTTTATTGTTGTGGTTAATTATGTTTACATTATTAATAATATATTTGAAATTGGAACTAAATCAAATTTAAATGTCAACGTGTTTTAATTACGTTTTTATGTATTGACTGCATGAGTTCCGAGGAAAGAATGAGGTCGAAGTAGATGAAGCACAGTCTTATACGCGCAGAGGATAGTGGGGATTGTCAGCGGCCGCAGTGCAAGTCCGCAACAATCTATGAAGGTAGGCGTGGAACTAGGAGTTACGAGTTGGAACGCTAGATGGCATTACTTCTAGTAAGCATGTTTAAAATTAATATTTTAATGATTTTTGTAAGTTACTCAATGATTTTAAGTGCATTTTTTGTTTGTGTAAATAAGAAAGCTTTAAATTGTTGTATTTGCGTGGAAATCTATTCTAAAAATACTCCAATAAGATCATATCTACACTTAATTAAAATACAAGACTAAAAAAGTAATATCCAAGAGTGATTTATATGTCAGCAATCATGAATTTGGTCAGTTGCCAATTCAATTTCATCCTACTCATCTTCACAACTACTCAATGAAGAAAATCGTATTCCCACATTCGATAAGATTCCACAGTGAAATTATTTGCTGTCAGATTCATTCATGAAACCAACTTAGGAATGAGGCTGTAATAGGAATAGTAATTCCCGTAAGCTTTTCATGTCTCCAAAAAACAAAAAAAATTGCTTTCTCTATTAAGCTCAGCACATTCGCCCCCTCATCATCTCTCGCAACGACACTAACCATCTCTCATTTATATTCATATTTATTATTCATTGGTATTCATGCACCCGCTCGCTTTTGCCCACTCTCTCTTTCCTTTTCCAACACCTTAGGCAAGTGCTATCAATATGTATGTGCATGGTATTAAGCAGCATGCGGCAGCGGCCAACTACCTTTGCTTAATGTCAGCACCGCGCCTTGAGGGTAGAAGAGGGCACGGTTTGGCCTAAAGGTGCGCGCACCCTCATGCTACAACGTGCGCTTGCTATGCATTTGGATTGGAAACGCGAAGCGTGCGGAAATAACTTTCATTCATGGGGGGTGCATTCGCGTGCATAGTGCGGTAGTGTATCTAGGGTGCATTTTAGATTTGCATTGGTCGATGGATAAACTAACCGATTAGGGATGGTACTTTGGAAAACATTCAAATGTCATAGCATATGGGTTATGGCAATTACAAAGAAAGAATTTAAGGACATTCAAGAAAAAAAAGAAGGAACAAGAAGACAAACGGTGTTAGTAGCGACATCTATTGGATGTTTAAATTCATGCTTTAAAATAAGTTGGGAATTTTTGGTGATGTTTTTTGTTTCTGTTTTTTTTTGTAATAATTTTGATTTATATGCTGGAAGTGACATCTAGAGCAAAAAAAGGATAAAAGATAGTGCTGACATCTATAGTGGCTTAGTTTAAATTGATGTTGGTTTTAACTCATTTAACATTTTTAGTGTTGAAAATTTCCTCTGCACTAATTCATATTATCTCAATAGAAACCTTTCTTTCTCCTTCGAATTTTTCTAGATTTTCTCTTGTCTTTTTTCGCTTTCCTACAATGTTTTCCCAACTCGCTTTGTATTCCCCATATCCTCCGTTCTTCTTATATTCTCTTTTATTTCTTCACATTGTTGCTTTCTCATGCACCCTTCCTGATTTCCAGCTGCCCATCTCTGCACGTTGGAAACTCCCAGCAGAGTCCTTGATTCCCACCGGGAGCTCTAGAGCTTCAAGCGACGGCTTCAAGCAATGGCTTCAAGTTTCAACTTTGGAACTTTCTGGACCTCATGGCATTGTCCTCGTTGATGACATTGTTGCCATCGTTGCCAATACTCATAGAGGGTGCTCATTTTCGGTTTTTTTTATTATCTTATTTTCTAGTAGATAACATCAGTTACTTAAGATCTAACCAATTTGAAAGTAAAAACATTAGAGAGATATTAATGTCATAATTGGGTATGTCGTACTGCGTTTGCGCATAATTCAGCAATGACAATTAGGAGTTGCTTTTCTTGCAAGACGAATGTTAATTAGATGAAGAAATTGCAATTTCATTCAAAGGCATCTTGAAGTAAGGGTTAATTAACTCGGATAGATAGTTAGGTAACCAGTGTTGCACTTTAAAAGTAGGCAACCCAATATACATGAAAACACTATACTGCCGTAAACATACCAAACGCGTTATCTTTTGTTCAACATTTTAGTTTTTACATATTTACCGACAAACTCGGTGTTAATTGGAAATAACGTTGTAATGCAGACAATTGCGCATTACTTATTAACTGGAAATTACAAACTGTACTTTCATTCCAGCGAAAAACAAATGAAGCAAAGCACATGATTAGTCTCGTTAGTTGATTTGTCAATACTGGGCAATTATACAACCAGCCTAACAAGCAATCAGACATAACCAACAATGATGTTGTTTGATAATTCACACAATTATCTTCTAGGATACTAGAATTGTCACTGCAATAAAACATTTATTGTGCACACAGCAAATGTAATTGGAATTGAAAGAATTTCAACTATCAAGAATGAAATTAGTAGAGTTAAGTATAACCTCAAAGGTAGGCAACTTAACATACACTCTGCAAACAGATAATGACCATGTTAAGTACTTTAAGTACGCGGATTTTTTATAGACAATTGTCTTCTTCGAATAATTAAAATTCAACGTTGTCAATGAAAAAGACGATCTGCTAGATCGGATTCAGGACGCAATTTGACACAGTAGATGGCGACATCATCATTCAGACTGCACATGTCACATTGTTCAAACAGTCTTATTACAGAAACCTAGCGCTAGTAATTTAATTAGATTTCATGATTGTTTATAAAAGTAATAAGCAAATTATGAAACACCAATCTCATCCAGCTCCTAGTCTATTCTTGTTTCCATTTAAGTTGATTACACATCATCCTCATCATCATCGCCATCATGTTCTCATCTGTACTTGGTGTAATGCATACTAATCATGGTGTTTTTGTATCGTGTGCTGGTTGTACTCATTCTTGCTCCAACTTGCTTCCAACACATGGCATCTCATCACCTCTGTCGCTTGGCGATTCTTCGCATTGTCTGCTCCTCATCAGCAGCATCCAAAGGTGATTTATGCGTGGAACAACTTACATTTGTCTCGATTTAATAAAGCACGTTTCTGTCCATTCCAGATCCGCTTTCAATCATCCTTAGTCTTGCAATGGATTTTTATTCTTATCCAACGACTTGCACCTAGCTGTTGGTAATTGAATTTATGATGATTGTGACTTTGAGTATCGCCGTAAAAACAAGGATGCTGTTGGGAATGGAACAAAAATGAGGTTAGGAGACTGGCAGAGATGGGTTGGAATTAATGGTGTGATGATCGGCATCGCATCATTAATGTGTCTTATTGGTTGTTTCGTGTTGTGTGTTAGAGGTAAGATGATATTCGAGACTAAGGTCGTACTTTCGATCATTAAATCATGAGTGATGTCAAGTATGGATTTACTTATCTCAAGATTATCTTTGTCTAAGCAAATAAATTATTCTATATTTTATTGCTAACTTTGTAGGATGAGTTAAAACTACTCCTGAAATCAGTTTAATTGTTCCAAGGAACGTTATGGAATTTTAGGTTAGACACTTAACTGCTATGCTAAGGTAGGCAACCCAAGATGTAAATCACAAAGTTTGTACCTGCTTTGTTACAAATAATCAATCAGATGCCATAATTGAATTTAATAAGTGAAATTAATTTGAAGTCAATAAAATCAGTCGAATTCATTTGATGTAAAAAAAACAGAGGTAGGCAACTCATTATACTTACACGGCACAAAACCCATGGCTTTATTGACACAATCCACAAATTGTAAGCAACTCCAGTTGTTCTTTCTCTTCATCTTCTACGAATTGCTTCTGCAATTTGATCCTCTTAATCCGTACGTTTATTTATCCACATGTCACGAATCGAAAGTGACTTCGAAAAGAATATCCAATTGCAATTGAATTAACGCTATAATCGCATTTTCCTCACTTTGATCGCTCATAAATGACGTGCACGTTTTGGTATTGTGCCATCCTATGCGAACAATAAAATTATCGCGAATTAACAAATCTCTTCGCGTCTGTGTACACCGGTCGAATTTTGTAATGTGTAATGCGAACTGGCGAGTCGTGGTGCATTCATTAGACGCTGCGGCGTATCACGATGCGGGGCCGGCAATCACAAGAATTAGCAGGCGGCGAACGACAGATGGAAAAGCGTCGGCCTACACGTGTGTGCGCAATTCACGAGCTGCTGCGGCATCAAAAGCGGCGCGCCGCAGGATTGCTTCATAAATCGTGCGGGCGAATCAATTATGACTGCTTCTGTTGCCAACAAGTCGACGTACTTCTTTAGCTGCTTGTGCATTCAGATATGGCTGGTAAAGAATAGGATCAAAGGAGGATTGCAGAAGGTCATAAAAGGGAGCAAAAATACACATTGACCACGTACCAATTTCAGTTTTAATAATTCATTTAATGAATGAGGTGTAAGGTTCTGAAACTAACAAG